>JAAGKR010012185.1:0-17126 GCA_011419295.1 Clarias macrocephalus
GAGAGAGACAGAGGGAGAGAGACAGAGAGAGAGAGAGACAGAGGGAGAGAGACAGAGGGAGAGAGAGACAGAGGGAGAGAGACAGAGGGAGAGAGAGACAGAGGGAGAGAGACAGAGAGGGAGAGAGAGAGAGAGAGAGAGAGACAGAGGGAGAGAGACACAGAGAGAGAGAGACAGAGACAGAGGGAGAGAGACAGAGGGAGAGAGAGAGACAGAGAGAGACAGAGGGAGAGAGACAGAGAGAGAGACAGAGGGAGAGAGACAGAGAGAGAGACAGAGGGAGAGAGACAGAGGGAGAGAGACAGAGAGAGGGGGGGTGTGTGTCTTCAAGGTTCAGAAAGCGGAGCAGACTGAGTGTATATCATTAGTGGTTTGTGAGGAAAGACAAATTTATGAGGGAAAAAAGTGTCCAACACACACACACACACACACTTGAAAACTTCCACCGACATTGGAGACTCCTTCCCTTCATGTTACCTAATAAACATCTCCATGGTCTTTACTCTATATGACGTTCTTTGAGTGAGTTGTTGCTATGGCGACGCTCCTGTACCAGAGTGGGGACGTGGAGAGTTTCTGCTGCGCTGGTGTGCTCTGTGTGTGTGTGTGTGTGTGTGTGTGTGTGTGTGTGTGTGTGTGTGTGTGTGTGTGTGTGTGTGTGTGTTTCAGAGTGGAATGCTGAGAGGCTGAGGAACATTCAGGACGTGTGTGTTGAATTTCAGTGGACCAGGACGAGTCTGGTGTAAACACGGGGGAAAGTACAAACATGTCGAGTGTGTACAGCACTTCCTGTGTGTCTCTGTGTGTGTGTGTGTGTGTGTGTGTGTGTGTGTGTGTGTGTGTGTGTGTGTGTGTGTGTGTGTGTGTGTGTGTGTGTGTTCACTGTCTCATGTCTCGTCAGACTCTGATCCCTCCCATCACCTGATTAACACTTTGACCTTCACGAACTTGAGATCTTGTTGATTTAATTTCATGTTCGTCTGTGTTTCTGAGTGTGTAGGATCAGGTCGTGTAGTTCGGTTCTCCTCCGTCAGACCAAAGCATTAAATGATACACTAGTTGTGGTTCCTCTGTATACAGTCGTGGTTCACTTAGCGTTCACGCTGGCATGTTCAACATCCTACCCAAAGACACAGCAGAAATCATGTGGATTATATACAGTGGTTTCTTTACCAACTCTCGAAAAGTTCATCAAATCTAACGTTACACACTGAGAACAACACAAGCGCGGCTGCAGATGGAGAATAAAACGCTCAATATCCAAACGGCTGCCAATGCTGACCGCCAGTAACTCCATGCACACAGAGACGGGAATCGAACCTGGCTGGGAATCGGACCTGGACCCTGGAGGTGCAAGGCGCCGGTGCTAACCAATAATGTCCTTATTAATTTGAATAAAACTTTTGTCCCTTATTGAAACTCGACAGATTTGGAGACGCGTCCGGTACCGTGATAACTAACGCACATGACGTAGCTGGGACTTTTCGCTGCGTGTCCAAACCCTGCGTCCTCAGCCTCAGATGTCACAGAGGAAGCAGACTCGGTCTGTTTATGTATCTTTGGTCCATGGTGCGTTAGACACATTTCAGTCGGACCGCCCCAGAGCTCGGGTGGAAACGGGCCGAGACTCTCCTTTTTGTCAAGCGGATTCGGTTCACTTGCCTGGTGCAGTTTTCCAATAAGAGTCAATTAAGTTCCAATAAGAGTCAATCAATTAAATAAGAGTCGTTCTGATTGAACCGAACAGGTCAGGTCAGCCGCGCGCTCCCAAGATTTTACTTCTCCTAGCGCTCGCCATCTGAAATGCACCTCACTAACACTTAAAAGCACCTTACTAACATTACCTTGCTTAGCTGAATAACTTTTGGCACCCTGGACTCCAGACATACGGAAGTAAAGCTGAAATCTCTTAAGGGTTTTTTTTCTCTCCGAACACCTCGCGGAGTTAAAAATGACTGTCGCCGTGCGCTGACAGGTTTGTGGGAGCGCTGAGCGTTCCGTCCGGACTGAGAGCCAACCCTCGGCGCTCCACACCTCCGCAGCTCAGGTTACACACGCGAACTCCACACCAGCAGCACGACTGGATCACGTTTCCTCCTCTCGTCCTCCCCGGCGTCCTGCCTTTCACTCCGTCCCCTCCTGTCCTCAGACACGCTGACCGACCTGCGAGATCGGCTCACGCCCAGAGAGGGTGATGTCATACTGAGCCATGAGACATCTCCGTTCTCACATTCTACATAATGTACAGCCATCGCTCCCCCCCCCCCCCACACCGCTCTCTCTCTCTCTCATTTCTTTATTTTTTTTTTACTTTCTTTTTTCTTCCTAACTCTTTTAGCTTCTGTTCAGACCGTCTTCCAGCTCTTAAAATGGCTTCAGGATGCAGGACGGAGATCTGCGGCTTTGCTTTTATTCCCGAGATGACCAAAAGCATGCGCGCACACACACACACACACACACACACACACATACACACACACAAACGCACACAAACCTAGGAACTTTTGGATCACACAATGACAATTAGAGAGCGAACAGCTGAAATTAGCGCTCTGTGTATCTGTGTGTCATGTCAACACGCAGCAATACACACACACACACACACACACACACACACACACACACACACACACACACACACACAAGAGCCCCAGTATACACAATTTTGTTTAAAGACAATCTGCTGGAGAAGTGACTCAGCGGACAAAATCCTGCAGAAGGTTACGAGTCAGCTTCCTCTACAGCGTGATGTGATGTTTTATTCCTCTGACACCACTGAGAAAGTGCTGATGAGGATCCACACAATAATAATAATAATAATAACAATAATAATACCGTTTGTAAAAGTTTACATTGAGGGAAGAATTACTTCAAGTGTTTGTCTCTCCTTGATAAACTTACCGGCCGAATCTGATACGCTTGCCAACTGGCAGAGAAACACACACACACACACACACACACACACACACACACACACACACACACACACACACACACACACATTGATAGAGTGTCGAGTGTTCTCTAATTTTGCGAAAAAAGTCCCATCCAAGCACCCTATAGAGAGATACACAGATTGAGTATGTTATTAATCCCAAAGGGAAACTGTATCACATGTCCTGATGAGATCCGGGGAAACACATCCAGCGGCACTTTGGCATACGAACGAAGAAGTAATTCTCCTGAACAACTGAAATTTTTGCAATAAATTTGGCTCAACATATGAAGCATTTGCAGCATATAAACGACCGAATCGAACGCTGGCTAAGTCGCGCGTACGTCCGGGAGCCGTTCAAAACCTGTTTGCATCAGTCGAAAGCGAAGTGAAGCCAGTTTACATTTGTTTTTGTAGTATTTCTTTGCATTTGTTCATGATTTAGTGAAGACGCAGCACCGCGGGTCCCAAGAATGTTAGCAAGAAGAAAAGGGAGCCGCTTCCGGTTTGGTTTTTAAAGCAGCCGGTGCCGAGAGGAATCATAAATTAAGGTTAAGAAAAACTTAATATCTATTTATTTCATATTTTACTTCATTTACATGTCTTTACAAAATGTTTGGAATGTTTTTATATGCAAAAATATGATTATAATGTTGCAAATTGGAAATATTGGTAATATTTTTGGGTGGCTGAAACAGATTGTCTGTATTTACATTATTTCCTCTGGGTGTCACAATGCGAAATTTCACCTTAAGAACTCGCCTCCAGAACAGACTAAACTCAAATACCAAAGTGCCGCTGTAAAAGAAAGCAGAAGAGATACTGTACTCAGAGACAAATGAAGCACAGGAAGTATTACCATATAAGGAAAAAGGAAAAAGCGGAAGAAATTTAACACCATCCAGGGGACACGAACAAAGTCACTAACAAAAATAAACCTAACATTCAATAGACCAATTTCCTTATATAACTCGAAATATCATGATCTTCAGAATCACTTAAACGCAGTGATCTCACACCCCTTTAGGCCACGCCCCTTTCTACTATACTCATACCTTTTCATTCTTGCGCTTTCAGTATAGCTGAAAACTGAGCAAGGAATCATGATTTTCAGATATTGCTAGACTAATAGCACACACACACACACACACACACACACACACACACACACACACACACACACACACACACATACACACACACACAAACAAACACCAGGGAGACAGCAGACACCCTGTCTAGGAATCGTCCCCCTATCTCCTCATATATTTACATTCTTTTTTCTCTCTCACGGCTCATTCAGGGGTCAGATGTGAAAAGCCGGATGAGTGTGTAACATCAACAGAGCGCGACACACTCGCCTTCTCTCAAGCGCAGGAGGAATGCGCCGCCGTCCTCATTTCACCCAGCTATATTGGGTTATTGTGGGCGGAGCTTAGATTACATCTGATGACTAATCTGACGTAGCTGTCCGCTAACTACTGAGCGGTATGTTTCAGCGCTTAGGATAGCGGCATGCTAACATTATTTAGCTTATCGTTCCCCATCTGATGTTAGCTAGCTCATTTTCATGTCATGGCTAAGTATTAATTTGTACCTTTATAAGAACCAACCAGAGGTATTGTGTGTTTATTAAGGCAGGGTTCCGGCCTTCTAAAAGGGTTCTATGTGGTACTTTTTGTGTTCTCTACTTACTCTTTCCATAGAGGGAACCTTTAGGCACCAAACCCTTCTGGATTCCTCACTGAGTTTAGACTAAATCTGATACAACTGTGATAATAGATGTCCACTAACTTTCATTTTGACCTCAAATGCTTGTTTTATAACCACACAGCAAAATTTAAGCGTCACGACATTGTTCAGATATAGCAGTCGCTATCTGATTGTAAATACATAGCTAGCTAATTTTCCTACAAAGCTAGGTTAAACATGAATTTGTGTCATTATAACAATATGAATCAAATACCAGGTTTGCTAGTAAGCCAACGTTCTTTTATGATCAGGTTTACAAGAAACAGACAGAATCTATTTTGTTGTTTTTGTTTATTCTATTTCTATTTGACTGACTAATGTTTTCCCTAATTACCCACAATGCTCAGTAGGACTGCAGTCGTCCAAGTGCTGCCTGTCTCAGCAGCTCCATCACGTTTTAGTTCTCATTGATATGGTGTCAAGAAAGAAGATGTCGCTGTTTGTTCATATGTTATCATTTATCATTTATAGTATATTCAGGACAATAACAAAAGTACAGTACAACCCCACTCAGAATAGCACTAAATACACCAGAAATATCTCAGTATAAACAATCCTTTTGGGCAATAACAATAACAAGCAATAAAAACAATCAATATTTATTCATCGTCCGAATGGTTGAGATGTCGCGTCATGATAAATGGATACCACAATAAATAAATAAATAAAATCAGTCAATAAGAAAGTCACTTTCATGCTAATTTTCCATGTAGTAATGCAACAGCACAAATGTTTTTGGACATTAGATCAATTAGGAGCTAAATGTAAAACCTGATTGTTATAATGTATTGTATATTAAGAATAATAACAAAAATGTGAAATCAGTCAGAATAATCACTAAATACGTCACAAATCTTTTAATATAAACAATCCTTTTGAGCAATAACAATAACAAGGAATAAAAATAACCAATATATTTTATATTATAATAACTTCACTATAGGCCTCTACCAAATGGTTGAGATGTCACTTTATGGTAAAAATACTTATGTTGTTGCAAAAAGAAAAAAAAAACATCAGTAAATGTCTATGACTCTATATGAAAAAGTCATATTAAAAGTCATATTATGCTAACCTTTAACTTGTGGTGATTAGATCCAGTTTATTTCTTGTTGTATGCTACACTCTATCAAAAAGTTGAGCAGTATGATACGAAACGGTTACATTTAAGCTCCACCTCTCATGGAATTCAAATCAGTAAAAATTCCTCACTGATGCACAACATCCACTGATGTCCAGGAACTGTTACCTATCATCACATCACACACGTAACACTCACCTCACTGAGAACACACCACTGAGGAACAGCACACGCATACGATACACACACCTGTCCCAGACACACTAACAAGAACACCCAGACCCCAGACTCCAGACATTTCAGGAATGCATTTCAAGCGGCACAAACCACTAAAACACCAGCGATGTCCACACTCCTGCAAACGTGAGGTGTTCTCTTTAACAAAACTCTCCTGCTCTCCTTACTGTAGGGAACACATGCAGAACCCTACACACACTCTTCCTCAAACCACACACACACACACACACACACACACACACACACACACACACACACACACAACCACTAGAGAATTGTGTGTGAGGTGCTGTGTAAATCTGAGACTTACCTGTGACATGGCTGAGCTCGTACATCCTTCCCTTTAGTGTCTTAAAGCCTTAGTGTGCAGACACACACACAGAGCAAACTAAACTAAGCATGTCCTCCTACTTAAGCCAACACACATACCACACAGAGGCAGTCCAACCCTAAAACATTAAGAGACAGAGAGAGCGAGAAAGAGAGAGAGAGAGAGAGATGGAAAGAGAATAAAAGGACGGGGGGACGACAGTTGGTCTATCACTTTAAGACCATGAAAGAAGGAAAAGAGAAAACAAGAAAAAGTGGGAGAAAATATGAAAATTTAGAAATTAAGAGCATTAAATAGAGAGAGAGAGAGAGAGAGAGAGAGAGAGAGAGGATGGAGAACGACAGTCGGAGAACAGTAAACAAAGAACGAAATACAAAATCAGAGCATGAAAGGGGAAAACAGGAAAAACAAAGAAGAACGAGGAGATAAAATAAGGGGAGGAAATCTGAAAAAGCAGAGCATGAAATAAGGAGCGAGAGAGAGAGAGAGAGAGAGAGAGAGAGAGAGACAAGGAAATGCCCAAAAGGGATAGATATACACACGGCTTTCCTAAAATTATGAACTAGTGAACTATTGGAACAGGCTGAAGAACCCGTTCCTGTATCCTGTATCCACTCTGAACTGAATTAGCATCGTGCTGACTGAGTCTTCGGAACCAGAGAAACCCTCTTCAATGAGAAAGATTGGACAGTGGTAGAAACTTCAGTGATGGTCTGCTCACTGGGACATCAGGAGGACTGCGTGAAGGTGTAGAAGGTCACTCTTATGTGCTCATTGGGGTTTCTCTCGGTTCTCCAGGTTCCTCAGATGTATGAGGTGCGAGTATGAGGATCTGTCACAGATCAGTATTCCATCCAGGATGCAGTCTTATTGGAATATTGGAGTTTTGAACATATTTGGATTCATCACCAGCCTGCCAGGGTTCCTCAAGGGCTTTATTTTTTTTGTTTGTTTGTTTTTCATTTTTATGATTAAGGAATCTAACTTCCTACATGGAGTCTTTATTTGCACGCCACAAATTTCTGAGATATTTTTGTAAAAAAATTGTAAAACCGTTTATTATTTGCCTTCCACTTCACAACTATGTGCCACTTTGTGTTGGTCTGTGACATAATATCCCCATTCAACACATTTACGTTTGTGGTTGTATAGTGACAAAATGTGGAAGGGGTATGAATACTTTTGGAAGGCACTGTATTCATTCAACACCTGCACGGTTCTTGGTACGTCAGGATGTGTGGAACGTGGGACTCCAGAGCCAGGAAAAGAAAAGCACTTGGCAGCATGGAGAGAAAAAAAATAAAAAATGAGGAAACACTTTGCTGAGCCTCGGCTTTGAGATGAATGAACTGGGTTCTGATGTAATGAAAGGAGCCCTTGTGAACAACGGTTTGAATAATGACACCCGACAAAGAAGGAGAACGTTGGTGGAGTCTCCGTGTTTGGTTTTCCTCTCGAGGGGGATTAGTCAGCATCATTTTGGTCTTGGGGCAATTAGTCGGTTTAATGGTTTTTCCACTTGACCTTTTTCTCTAATAGAAAACACAATCCCAGAACCGTGAATATCTCTTACAGAAACATTCAGGGGGAAAAAAACCACAGACTTTCATACTTCACGGATTTTTTTGGTTGGTCCATGTGGTTCAGAGGCATCTCCACCCATGCTGTTGGAATTTAACCCATTTTCTTCCAGTCGCCCCCGTCCTTGGTCACCGCTGGCTAAATTTACAGACACTTAACGCTGCGTCTTTCCAGAAACGCCCCATCAGAAGCGGTTAGTGAGGTTGACTTTGGCTCAGCGGAATCACAAGCTTCGGGGCGGCCTGCAGGGGTTAAGCAGGGGGGTCACACATTCCCTGTTTCTCTGCAAACAGGCTGCAGGATGAATTCAGGCCAACAGGATGTACAAAGTAAACTCCAACACTTTAGCAGGTACTGTAGTTGTGGTGTTGACAATGAAACCCATCACTTTTTCACAAATATATACCATTTATAAGTTTGTTTTTACTTATTTACCTATGAAAAAAGTCACTTAAAATGTTACCAAGTCCATTTTAGTTAAACATTTTGCAACTTTAAATGAAAAACTCTACAAATTCTGTAGTTGCAACTTCTTAAAAGTAAAAGTACAGACATATTTATTCTTAGAAAAAAGAGAGTGGCGTTGATTCATTTTCTATGTCATAAATTGAACAAAGATAAAAAATAAAAACATTATTGTGGCACTGTGCAAAAGTCTGGGCACCCTACATAATCAGTACTTAGTAACGCCTCCTCTAGCAGATATCACAGCTTGCAAACACTTTTTATAGCCGCTAAAAGTCTTTCAATTCTTGCACTTGGCAAAACGCTTCTAGTTCTGTAATAGTCTTTGGTCGTCTTGCCTGCACAGCTCTTTTAAGATCTACACACAAATGTTCATTGATGTTTAAATCAGGAGACTGTGATTTCCGTTCCAAAACCTTCAGCTTGCGTCTCTTGAGGTTTTCCATAGTGGATTTCGAGGTGTGTTTAGGATCATTGTCCTGGTGTAGAAGCTCCTCATTTCAGCTTCAGCTTTTTTACAGATGGTGAGATGTTTGCTTCCAGAATTTGCTGGTATTTAGTGGAATCCATTCTTCCCTCCACCTGTGCAGTGTTTCCTGTGCCACTGGCTGCAACACAACCCCAAAGCGTGATAGATCCACCCCCATGTTTAATAGTTGTCCAGGTGTTCTGTTCATGAAATGCTGCTCCTTTTTTTCTCCAAACATGCCTTTGCTGATTGTGGCCAAAGAGTCTAGTTTAACTTCATCAGTCCACAGCACTTGTCTCCAAAACACATCAGGCTTCTGTAGATGTTCTGTTGCAGACTTCTGACGTTGGATTTTATGATGGTGACGCAGGTCAGGTTTTCTTCTGCTGACTCTTCCATGAAGGTCCTGTGGAACGATGCACCACCACTCCTGAGTCTGATAAATCTTCCTGTAGGTTTTTTGCAGGTTTTGATTTGTCTTTCTGACCAGCATACGAGCAGTTCTCTTCTCTCCCAGAGTTTTCTTGGTCTTCCAGATCTCATCTTGACCTCCACAGTTCCCCTGAACTGCCATCTCTTAATTACATTTCTCACTGTGGAAACTGCAAGCTGACGACGCTTTGCTATCTTCTTGTAGCTTCTCCTGCATTGTGGGCATCAATAACTTTCATTTTCAGAGTCTCACACAGCTGCGTAGAGGAACCCAGGGTTGTTGAGTGTCCGCAAGTGTGTGCACAAGGTTTGAAGAGTCAAAGTATTTGTAAAACCTGGACAGTCCTGACCTTGATCTAAGCCATTTCCACACGTTCGGAAATGTTTGTTTATTAAAGGAGTTCCTGGGAGACCAGAGTTTTTACTTTTGGTGTTTTCTGTTATTCTGCACAATCAAAAGTCCCGATTTGACTTCACCTTTCCTTCCTCATGGAAGGAGTCTCCAGTGTCAGGACTTTGTAACAGATGCTTCTTTGCTTTTTCTCAGTAACAAGTTGCGCTAATTTTAGTTTTTTGTCTTATTAACTTGAACGAGAGCGAGAACAAAGAGAGGCCGGTGAGAGAACGAGTATTTAAATTTGCTGTAATGTATGCGAGAAAAGGGACTAACTTGTTTCACATGAATTAAATATGTGTAGCTTTAATCTGATAAAAATAAATCTAAATTCACTTTGGTGTAAAAGGAATAAACCTTTTAAAGTAGAGTATAAGGTACAGAGTTTTGTTATTACATTTTGAAGATGTACAGTATGAACTGAAAAGAAAGTTTAAATCAGATGCAAAAGTACAAAAAAAAACTAAACCATAAAACATTTGGTGCTGGATCATGCATATGACAAGCACAGTTTGCAAAAGTTCATGCGCCCATTCATGTGGAATTCACCCTGACGCTGCTTCATTCGCAAAAGCATTAGACAAGCTCGAACCTGTAACCGGCCCTGGGGACAGAAAAATAGTAAAGCTGTCCACCTCACAGCTGCCTAATGATTACTCTACACCAGGGACGTCTCTTCCACGAACAAACTGCCGTCATCAGGGTTCAGGGTCAGATAGGGGCGCACTTTCTGACCACCATAAAGGACTTCTTCTAAAGATCAGGAAGGGGTTTGTGCTTACCTGTTGCCCTGCCATACCGATCCTCAGCTTCTGTGTAGAGAAAAAAAAAACACAATGAGGGAAAGTTGCAGTGTGTCGAGGAGTTGCAGTTGCTTTTACATGCAAATCCGTGTCACAAAAGCGTCAAAGAGCACAAAATTCAAAACAAACAATTATTATCTAACATAGACACAAAGACCTGAGGAGCTTTAATACTCCCAAACAAATTCAGTAATCACTTCAAAACACAAGGTCTGTGCAGGGGCGAAGGAGAAGCCTCCAAACTCCAGCCTCACTTTGTTTCTTCAGGCACCAAAATCATTATTCTAATTACAAACGTTATTTTTTTTTTCACTTAAATAATTACAAATTCAACAGCACAATGAGAAACTAATTATTTTAATATCTCTTCAGCTAATCTAGCGAGTGTACAGCTAACGCAGTGAGTAAAAAGCTAATCTAGCGAGTGTACAGCTAACGTAGTGAGTAAAAAGCTAATCTAGCGAGTGTACAGCTAACGTAGTGAGTAAAAAGCTAATCTAGCGAGTGTACAGCTAACGCAGTGAGTAAAAAGCTAATCTAGCGAGTGTACAGCTAACGTAGTGAGTAAAAAGCTAATCAGTGAACCCAATGAGTAGAAAAAATAACCTGGTATGGGTTAAACTTACTCAGCATATAGAAAGCTAATCTACCTGTAGTGTATATCTAAATGTAAAGCTAACCTAGGCAAGTGTAAAGCTTATCTAACAAATTTAAAGTTAGCCCAGTGAATAGAATGTTAAACTAGCCAAGTGTCCACCTAAACCAGTGAGCAGGAAGTTCATCTCAAAAGTGTAAAATTAGCTCCTTATGTAGAAAGCTAATCTAACAAATGTAAAGCTATGCTAACAAGTCTTAACATATCCAATGTAGAAAGCTAACCCAGTGACTAAAAGGATAACCTAGGAAGTGTAACTAGCTTTTCCTTTGGGTTAGTTAGCATAGCGACTGTGTGAATCTGTAAATGTGCAGACGATTGATTCCTGATCTCGTGCACTTGGGTTTAGTTCCTTGAGGGACGTCAGAGAGAGAGATTCAGTCAAAGTTCTGTAAATCAACTTGCTTAACGACAATGAGTTAATGAAGGTCATATGAAGGGTTATTACGGACTTATTCACTCCGTCCTTATCAACAGCAGCTTCTGCCAGTGAGCACGAAGCACAGCCTCTCTACCTGCTGGGATCTGACACTCCTTCAGACCCAGTTTCTCTCTCACGCACAGCACTAATGAGACGAGCAGCCTGAGGTTACACACATCATGTCATCGCCTTCAACCCAAGGGGCAGTTAAAGCAGCTGACCTTTGACCCCTGGGGTCAGGGATTGCACTGATGTAAGAGTTTTACCACATGCTGGTTGTGTAAACTATTGAAAATGTGCCAAATTCCATATGTGTACACACACACACACACACACATTGTGTTAGCGCATTGGATCTCTGCATGGTAAAATTTCCATGTCCAATATATGAAATTCTTTTTCATATATTATATTATTATTATTATTATTATTATATTAGGATGCTAATTCAGTAGTGTACAGTCCTGCCCATTTTCACTCTCACTAACTCCTGCTCTATAGCGCTTATCTCGTACAGGGTTGAGGGAAGCCAGTCCCAGGGGACTTGGGGCTCTATGCAGGGTAGACCCTGGATGGGGTGCCAGTCCATCAGATGACACACATACACCAGAAAAAAGGACAATTAACCTTTAATCTGCAGGTCTTTGTACTGTGGGAGGAAACCGGAGTACCTGGAGGAAACCCACCAAGCACAGGGAGAACGTGACCTGACCGTTATCAGTCGGTGGTAATTCAGTAGTTGATAGTAGTGTCCTCTAGTGACTCCTCAGTAGTTGTTCATTCTGGAGTATAGTTTACGGTATGGACCTACAGCTGTGGATGTTAACTCTGTGATGTAGTTTACGGTACTGACCTGCAATAGCAGGTGTGAATTTCACTAGTGTATCTTACAGAACCGCCCCCAGCACTAGATGTTAATTCACTAGCGTAGACTACGTTACTGTCCTACAGCGCTAGGTGTTAATTCAATACTGTAGGTTGCAGCACTGACCAGGAGCAGCAGGTGTTAGTTCACTAGTGTAGATTACTGACCTGTAGCAGTATTCGGAGTGCAGTCCAGCAGATAATGTAAGCCCATAGTGTGAACTTGGCTCTGGTGTAACTCTCGAGCTCTGCTTCATTCCCTCCATCTCCTCCTGAACTTCTCTTCACTTCGTCTTCTGCACTCTCAGGAGCGTCTCTCTCCATCTTTCCCTACTTCATTTCATTCTTTGCACACCGTCTTCTCCACACACCTACAATCAGACCCGGGAAACACCGAGCTCCATGCAGGGGTCGACACACTCGACAAACTTTCTGCTCCTAGTGCAGGTGGCGGTAGGTTCAAGATGAAGAGATCCAAGAAGTAAAGATCCAATATGTAGAGATCCAAGCTGTGGAGATCCAGGCTCTAGAGCTCTGAGCTGTTGAGGTCTGAGCTGTTGAGGTCTGAGCCGTAGAAATCCCGCCCTCTTCCCCACAATACATGAATGGGGAAAACCCTGCAGTGTCCTACACAGCCACAAGTGGGTGCCGTGACGCATTTATATTATCACTACATTCTACTAGAAGTACATCAATGACACAAAGGCAAAATATGAAACAAATAAACAAACAGATATATGAATAAACTAATAAATAAATAAATGTGAGTACAAGTTTTACTGGACAGGTACATAACGTCGGAATATAAATGATGATTTAAAACAACATAGCTTGTTGTTATTTTAAATGATTAATAATAAGTTTGGTGTTTTAAAAAACAAACAAGCTAAATAATAAATAAATAAATAAATAGTCAGACAGTTGGAGGCAGGTGTTAATCCAGTAGTGTAGTTTGCATTACTGAAAGTTGGATACATGAACATATCTTTCTGTCTTATTGGAATACAAACATACATGAAGCGATGAGAAAACTGATTAATTAATAATTGATACACACAACACATCCTGATACTCAAGAGATTCTGAAAACCAGAAGATAAATGTTGGAGAAACTTCCTCTCATCCACGACTGCTTATTGATGATGAATGCAGTCCAACAGCGCTATCTAGTGACTGTAGCTGGAGGTCACTGATGTCCAGCTCTGATTCTGAGCTTTTTATGATCTGGGAGCGTTTACACTGAAAGAGAGAGAGAAGTCGAAATCAAACCATAAACTTCTGAGACATCACACGAGACACACAGCTTAACAGTGTGCAGATGTTTCAGAGGTTAACGGAAGGTTTTAGAACAAATATTTCATTTTAATTGGTTTATCACTTTTTTACCACTTTATCACTCTTTACATTATATCTGCGTCTGTATGTCCATCACTGTCTCTGTCTGAATGCCCCAGTGTTTCTATATCCAAGAATTCGGCTGCATGTCCACGATATCTCTCCATTAAGGAGTGTCCTACATCACTATGGCCTGAAAGTTTATCAGGTTGTTGTCTGGTCAGATAAAACAAATCTATTGTTTAGGTTGTGATGATCAGCATAGGAAAAAAAGAAAAAGAGCGAGACTTTTTTTTATTTTTTTATTTTTAGAAATACTCAAGTACCATCCAAAATTGATTCTGTATATAATTTACTGCTTGCATATATACTATGCAGTGCTGTGAAAAAGTATTCCCCCCCTCCTGAATTATTATTTTTCATTTGCATACTTGTCACTCTGATTGACGCAATGATTGTCACAACGAGTGAGATAATCAAGCAAATTCTACCTGAGAATTGTGAAAAGTAATTGCCCCCTTGCTAAATCATAAATAAACTGTGGTTTTTAAAAAGTTGAGTTCAATTTTTCTAAAACCACACCCAGGCCTGATAACTGCCAGACCTGTAGAATCATGAAATCACTTAAACAGAACCTGTCAGACAAAGTGAAGCACACTAAAAGATCTAAAACAGCAACATGATATAAAAAACAAAAAGAAATCAAGAACAGATGAGTGAGACATGACATATATCAGTTTGGAAAGGGTTACAGAGCCAATTTCTAAGGCTTTGGAGCTCCAGTGAACCACTGTGAGAGCCGTCATCCACATATGGATAAAACTTGGAACAGTGGTGAACCTTAACAGGAGTCGCCGGCTTACCAAAATTACCAATGATGATTCATCCAGGAGCTCATAAAGGAACCCAGGACAACATCTAAAGGACTGTAGGTCTCACTTGTTCCGGTTAAGGTCAGTGTTCGTAGTTCAACAATAAGAAGGAGACTGTGGAACAAAAATGGCGTCTGTGGGAGAGTTCCAAGGTGAAAGCCACAGGTGACCAAAAAGAACACAAAGGCTTGTTTCACTTTTGCTCAAAAAATATTTTTACACTTATACACCTGTGCACATCACCCCCGGAGCTCTATATCGCCATCTGTAGTTGATTATAAATAGGCCGATTATGTGCTTCTGGTTAGATGGTGAATGCATTTCACTGGAAATTAATGAAATTTAAAGAAAGTTAAATCTTTGTCATAACTGGGTTTCCCTTCAGGGCTGCAGTTAAACTTACTAGAGAATTAATAAATTAGTGAATAAATAAATGAATCACTATCTGTTTATGTATACTTACACTCCTTACCATCATATCTAATCATATGTGTATCCAGTATTAAACACACAAACACACACACACACACAGAGCGAGCTGAATATTTAGTGCAATTCCACCATCCACCACTAGATGACCTGATTCTCTACCTGATCATCCAAAGACCTCGCTTTGCTCTCTGTATTGTAGAACTTCTGCACTGACGTTTAACCCCTAACAGTATTTGGAGGAATTGACGTCATCGTTCCAAACGGTTTCTACAACCTCATGATGACGTAATAACTGAAAGTAATTGATTCTTGATAACGGAATTAACTGAACAAACTGAAAAATCTGATAAAGCACACTGTTATGGGGAGGAGCCAGACAACCACGCCTCCTGTCGTCTAACCAATCAGATGGGCTCTTTAAGAATTCTTCACAACATGCAAAATGGGGCGGGGCCTGCATATATATTATATTATATTATATTATATTATATTATATTATATTATATTATATTATATTATATTAACCAGGCCTAAAAAAACTAGGGTCAAAAGTTGACGAAATACTGGATAAATACTAATAAGGATTCTAACTTTAATCATATCTACATTATTCCAATTTATAATATAGTTTCTCATTAATAATAGTCTCCACAAAAGCAGGGTTTAAGAGTTCTTTCCTGTAATAATATAATATAATATAATATAATATAATATAATATCATATAATAACAACAATAATAATAACAATATTTAAGACATTATGACCTTATACAGAGCAACTTAATTTTGATTTCATTAGACATCTGAGTGGTTGAGGGCCTCGCTCTGGGGTCCAACAGGGTGCTACACTTTGACCAGTAGTTCAACATTTTAAGCACTAAGCTACTCCTGCCCCACTATAACAACAACAACAACAACAACAACATCAATAATAATAATAATAATAATAATAATAATAATAATAATAATAATAATAATAATAATATGCCTATTATGTTACTATTCTTGCTACTTGATGTTAAATTTTCTCCAGGATCTATGGCTTTCTTTCTTTCTTTCTTTCTTTCTTTCTTTCTTTCTATAAAAAATAAACATTATTAATAATAACAACAACAACAACAAAAACATAATAATAATAATAATAATAATAATAATAATAATAATAAGTACATGCTAATTATGTTACCATATTTGCTACTGGATTTGGAATAAAATATCTATATATGGTTTTCTTTCTTTCTTTTATATAATAATAATAATAACAATAATAATAATAATAATAATAATAATAATAACACCTATTATGTTACTATCTTTTCTACTGGTGTTTGAAATTTCCTTAATGATCAATAAAGTCTAAATATCTGTTTATCTATCTATTTCTTTCTTTCTTTCTTTCTTTCTTTCTATATATAAAAATAAACAGTATTAATAATAACAACAACAACAACAACATAATAATAATAATAATAATAATAATAATAATAATAATAACACCTATTATGTTACTATCTTTTCTACTCGTGTTTGAAATTTCCTTAATGATCAATAAAGTCTAAATATTTGTTTATCTATGTCTTTATTTATTTATTTATTTATTTGTTAAATTTATTTATTTATGACTTTTTAAATTTTTTTAAACTACTACTACTACTACTAATAATAATAATAATAAGCAGAAAGGCTGTTGGATGGGGGTGGTCTTTAAAGAAGGGGCGTGGCCTGTGCAGAAGTTGGGCGGTGTGTAGAGCGTTTCGGGGGCGGGGTTTAGTGGTGGTAGCGTGAGTGACCGTGTGTGTGTGTGTGTGTGTGTGTGAGGTAGTGAAGACTGGAGTCTCTCTCTCTCTCTCTGTGTGGATTTACTGCTACATTTGTTTCCTTCTCGGAGCCGGAATGTTTCACACGTGAGTTTCTCCGCATGTTCGTCTTTACAGCGTTACTCTGTAACACTCACTCAGGGTTTAAACACTGTAATGAAGTGAAGCGCGAGCAGGAGGTGAAGCGCGAGCACCGAGCCGCAGAGCAACTCTAGTAGTAGTAAGCGTGGAAAGTGTGTGTGTGTGTGTG
>JAAGKR010012186.1:0-17126 GCA_011419295.1 Clarias macrocephalus
ATTGGGTTGAGATCTGGTGACTGTGGGGGCCATTTTAGTACAGTGACCTCATTGTCATGTTCAAGAAACCAATTTGAAATGATTCGAGCTTTGTGACATGGTGCATCATCCTGCTGGAAGTAGCCATCAGAGGATGGGTACATGGTGGTCATAAAGGGAAGGACATGGTCAGAAACAATGCTCAGGTAGGCCGTGGCATTTAAACGATGCCCAATTGGCACTAAGGGGCCTAAAGTGTGCCAAGAAAAGATCCCCCACACCATTACACCACCACCACCAGCCTGCACAGTGGTAACAAGCATGATGGATCCATGTTCTCATTCTGTTTATGCCAAATTCTGACTCTACCATTTGAATGTCTCAACAGAAATTGAGACACATCAGACCAGGCAACATTTTTCCAGTCTTCAACTGTCCAATTTTGGTGAGATCGTGCAAATTGTAGCCTCTTTTTCCTATTTGTAGTGGAGATGAGTGGTACCCGGTGGGGCCTTCTGCTGTTGTAGCCCATCCGCCTGAAGGTTGTGCGTGTTGTGGCTTCATAAATGCTTTGCTGCATACCTCGGTTGTGGTTATTTCAGTCAAAGTTGCTCTTCTATCAGCTTGAATCAGTCGGCCCATTCTCCTCTAACCTGTAGCATCAACGAGGCATTTTCGCCCACAGGACTGCCGCATACTGGATGTTTTTCCCTTTTCACACCATTCTTTGTAAACACTAGAAATGCTTATATATATAGCTCATCAATTAATCTACTTTAAAATAATATACTAATAAATGAACAAACACCTGCACCAATTATTATTTAGAAAAGCTAAACTGAATATTTTTACCTTGAATTTGACTGAATCAGTATTTTAACTGCTGAAATAATGGCGCTGAAGTAATTTCATTCATTAAATTTCAATTAAATGTAACACGCTGGAATCATTTTGAAAGAAAACTTCTACTTTTTCGATTTCTCCTCTGTGATCCTCTATCTGATTACCAAACAGAGAGTTTAAAGGAAAGAAGGAAAGAAGCACAACTTAGTGTTAAAAGAGCGTAATTTACTCAACCTTACAAAATGTTATTTCTTGGTATAAAAAGTTAGGCAGAGAGTTCTGCCGTACAGAGACACAGGCTGGCACGTACATGAAATAATAATATAACAGATTACATTAAAGCTCATCAGCTTATTTTTAGTTTTAACCTTTAACTATTTCTTAAAATCTTTTTAGTTACTAACATTGGTATATATGTATAAAATCAATGATGATGACACGTGTCTAATATGGAGGTCAGTGAGCAGAGATTAGAAAAGTGAAATTGATGGAGATGACAGTTACAAATACACAGTTTAGTGCTTAATTTGCAAAAAGCCTACCAAATAATAATTTTAATGTGCAGGTGTGTTTATGGGCATTGACCATGCTGGATGCAGAGTATCCAGCAAGATGCTATATTATATTTTAGAAAATGAGGCAAGCCCTAAAGCAGGTTTTTTGATGTGGTGAATATGGATGGCATATTAAGGCAAGCTTAATGTGTAGGATTATTTTTCTTCACTGTGTGGTTTGAGCTTTTTAAAAGTGATAAGACGTTGGTCTATCCTTCTGGACTACAGTTAGGTATAACTAAAGCGTGTGGTGTGTGTGGCAGTTCCTCTCTAGGCAAACTGTATTGTAGAGCTTAAAATAAATTGGTCACGTTCTATAAAAGCTTAAATTTTTGCATTCCAGAAAATATTTAATTTCTCCTTCTGATATTATAGATGAGTCAATGCACTTGTAATGTAATATCTACATTAAAAAACTTACTTTTATGTATCCCAAGAGAAAAATTTGTGTGAATTAAATTTTTCATTGGCTTATTTGATGAGATCTAGTCTAGTGATAGATCACCCCCAGATAAAGTTCTCCATTCCCTAACCAATTTACTCCATTAATGCAAATGGATTGCAATGGACACAGATGGGAATTCTTCATCTCATATGGACAAATTATATGCACCATGCTGTCTTTTGGTTAAATTAAACTCATGAGCTGGAATCCCAGCGTCTGTGGGAAGATATGTAATTAGAATCATAATCAGAAAGAGCTTTATTGCCAAGTACGCTTGCAAAAAGGAATTTGTGACAGTTCAAAGAGAAGATGGCTTGGTTGTGAGGAGTCGAAAGTGATTTTCTGAGCCCTTTTTTTATTATGGATATATACAGTTTTTGAAGGGTGGAAAGCGGAGCATCGATAATCCTTTCAGCAGTCCGAACCATCCTTTGTAGTCTTCTGATGTCTGATTTTGTAGCTGAGCCAACCCAGGCAGTTATTAAAGTGTACAGGAGAGATTCAATGATGGTGGAGTAGAACTGTGTGAGAATCTCCATTGGCAGGTTGAACTTCCTCAGCTAGCGAAGGAAATACAACCTCTGCTGGTCCTTTTTAACAATAGAGTCAATGTGATTGTTCTACTGGTGGTGCCAGCTGGTGGTCTACTGACAGATAAAGCTAGGAACAGAGAGCTGGGTTGGTTTGGTCTGTATGATTGCTAGGATGATTGTATTAAAAGCCAATGTGAAGTCCACAAACAAGATCCTCGCCTAAATCGCTGATTTGTCCAGATGTTGCAAGTGTAGTCCCATATTGACTGCATCATCCACAGACCTGTTTGCTCTGGAAGCAACCTGCAGGAGGTCCAGTAAAGGTCCAGTTATGTCCTTTAGATAAACTAACATTAGTCTTTCAAACGACTTCATGACCACAGATGTTAGGGCAAAAGGTCTGTAATTATTAAGTCCTGTGATTTTGTGTTTATTTGGAATGGCGATGATTGTGAAGCGTTTGAAGCAGGAGGGGACTTCACACAGCTCCAATGATTTGTCGAAGATCTATGTGAAGATGAAGCCAGCTGGTCAGCACAAGATTTAAGATATTAAGCAAACAACAGTGCATCAGCTACAGAATTTCAAGTGTATGTGTGTCTTGCAATGAGCAGCCCTGAGGGAAGAGAGACAAGAAAGTTGAGAGGAAGAGCGAAAGCTGTTGAGTGTGTATGTATTAAGAGGCATTGAAAAGGGACTTTCAGTAAATCAAAATATGTTTTGTTTTTTGTGCATGTATAACTTCAAAATAGACATCAATGACATTTACATATCATATAATAAACATGTCTCATGCTACAATTTACAGTGAAAGTGTCATCTTATTAAATTAACATTATAGCCACATACAAATGTATTGTCAACCCAAAGGAGAACATCATCTCCTGATTTTGGAATCTAAATTCCAAATAGATATAAAGCTCAGGAGACAGTCTTTTTTTTTTCTTTTGAGGGTTGTCATCCATCCTGATCTTAAAATAAATGAAACATGTACTCCAATAATAATAATAATAATAATAATAGCAATAATAATTATTATTATAGGGTTGTACTGAAAGTAATGCAAAAGTGGGGATACCTTTTTATACCTTGTGTCTTATTTGTTGGTAGAGTAACTCTACCTCTGAACAAAGGTACTACTCAACATAGTCTCCATCAAAAGTTCAATGATAGAAGCCCAGGAAGAAGAGCAACTATAGAGGAAGAGTTACTCTACCTACTTGTGCAATTTTAATGACCTGTATATATTTATAAAAGAGCTGTAAATTTGGCATTACTTTAACCTTATCCCATGTACTACTACTAGGAGTAATAATAATAATAAGAAGAAGAAGATATACTTAATGTATATATAAATGTATATAAACTTCATGTACTACACATTTTTATCAAATGACCCTTTGGTTAAGAAGAGAAGTGAGAGAGTGGAATGATGAACTTTTCACATTAATACAAGGTTAGTCAAAATTATCTGCACTCTGGCTGATAAATTTATTTTAATTAACTTTTAGGAACAACAAATATATAACTGAAAAATGTTTTAGGTAGAGCTGCGAGCCACAAAAGCTCAGCTGTCTTCACTTCTTCCTTAGAAGTGACTCTTTGTCCTCACAGGGCTGCTATAAGGAGAACAGGTGAAAGCCCGATGGTGTAAGATCAGGAGTATAGGGAGGATGCTTTCACACCTCAAAACAGATTTTGTGTGGGCAAAATCACAGTGTCGGCAGGAGTGTGCAGACGTGTATTGTCATGAAAGATCACGGCGCCCTTCGATAGCAGTCCTCTGAGTTTAATCCAAAGTTTAGCCTTCAGCTCTTTAACAAGCATCTCACTGTAACAAGCACTGGTGATTGTTGAACCTTTTTTTTGTCTGATAATGTTTCAATACTGGCCCTTGTGAATGTCAGAAAATTGTAAGCAATAATTTTCCCGCTGATGGTTGGCTTTTCACCTTTTTCTTGGTCGGCAATTGAGGATGTTTTCATCAGCACCAGTAATGAGTCTCTTTTAAGAATCTTTTACATTCCTTAGCTTATTGATCCAATTTTTGTGTGCAGATATCCTAATGCTTCTGTTTATGCTCTTCCATGACGCGTTTCGGTACACATTTCGCACACAAAAAAAAAAACGTCCTGCTCACATTCTGGCTGATGAGCATAATGTCACAAGTCAAAACACAACTCATCAAAGCACTCAATAAAATTTCCAATTAAAATTTCATCTCAATTTTCCCAGCAGTGAAAATCAGTCATCTTCACCTTATAAACACCACTATCACACTACAACATCTGCTGTTGAACGACTCTATTCCTGTTTATCATTCTAGTTCCAGTGTTTGACACTTCCTGTTAAAGTTGCTTGTTTGTTTCTCTTCTTTGTTATTCTGCTTATTCTCCCTAGGAACAACAAATAAACAGTACACTTGATTCCCATCACCACTTGGTCAGGTGTTCTCTCTCTCTCTCTCTCTCTCTCTCTCTCTCTCTCTCTCTCTCTCTCTCTCTGCACTGTTCTTTAAATAAATAGCATACAGTTTGTTGGCAGTGCAAACAAAAAGCATCATTCAAGTCAGCTTGGCAGCATGTTTTTTGATGGCTTGGTTTAGTCTGTTATGTAATTCGATTCAAATGTATACAAGTACAGTATGTCATTTTTTATTGTTTATTCACCCTATACAACATGTAAGGTAAAGTAACCTCAAATAAAGCAAGGGAGGTTTCTGCTGATTGTGAACACACACACCACAGTATATAAAGTCTTTGCATTTACAGTAAACACTCACTACAAATTACGTTCACTGTGTCCTAGTTACCAGGCTATACTGGATAAAACCTTATATATAAAAACCTTATTTCTTATATGGATATTCTGGTTTTGATCCTTCATCTAGTTTACTGTTTCTGATTTTCCTGTTTTGCTCTGGTTCACATCTTCTGCTGATCACATTATGATTTTGATTCCCATGTTCATTTTGATTGCTGTGATGTTTAAAGTTTGGTTAGCCTGAACTTGTGTCCTCCCGTCTGTTCCTGACAGGGTCAAGGTCAACACAGTTAACTAGAGTACAATCAAAAATAGCTATACACACAATAAAGAATTAATAAAGCCTTTTTGTTGTCAAAATGTTGTGGCAACAATAATTAAAAATCCTAATTTTATTTGTCACATACACACTCATACACAGTATGATATGCAGTGAAATAATAATAGTAAGCATTAAATAATAATAGTAAGAATTAATTAATAATTTTACAAAGTTATGTTGGAAGGTTGGTGATGGGTTGTTTTTGAAAGTTCAAATTATTTTCATGACACATTATTTTCATGACACATGACACACAGTGTTGATCCCATGATGAACCGTGGACCAATGTTGACTACATGATGATGTTGGCATAATATTAAACAAATGACACCAATGTTGCAAATATGACCTCAAAAAAACTTTTAAAAAATTATTTATTTATGAAATGCTTATCCTGCTGAGCCACCAGCCCGAATATGCCTCAAAAATATCTCAAAGGTGAGAGCAGTAAGAGCAGTGAGAGCGCTGGCTGCCTACCAGGAATCTTGATGATGATGATGATGATGATGGTGATGGTGATGATGATGATCGTAAATGCATATGCTAAGTCAAACAACAAGTGTCACATAATAACTTCTCCATGTCAAAAACTACTAAACAACTGCAATTTACAAAAGCACTAAATTTAGGAAGTAGCCGAAGGAGGAAACATATGCTTAATGTCCGAGATCTGTTTCGTGAAACTGTATTCATTTTGAAATTGAAAAGCTGCAACAGAAAAGGCTTAATTGCCTCTACTCTTTAACCTTGATTTGGAAATTGTGAGCACTAAATGATCAACAAACCTGAAATACCATGCTGTATTATATGGCTGTAAAAGGTTAGAAATGTATGATGGCACTCAAGTTTTCAAGGCTTTATAGGGCATTAACAAGACCTTGAATTTAATCCTGGTGTATGTTCCTGCTTACATGTTCCTCTAAAAAGACACAGGGACATTTTTCTTCAAGAGCAAAAGAGGCCTGGCCAATACCACCATAAAAGGTATCAGAATAAGCCTCCGAGTGGCGCAGTGGTAAAAGCGCTTGCCCTATCATCCGGAGATCGCTAGTTCGAATCCCGGGTGGTGCTGTAACCTCTCGCAGCCGGAGGTCTGATGCGGTCGGCTGGCGTCACGTGGTTCGGAGGAAGCACGTGATAGTCTTCGGCCCTCCCGGCTGAGTGGTAGTAGTAGCCTTAACGTGGGAGCCCCCTAGTGACGGGGAGGAATTGGACACGACTAAAATTAGGGAGAAAATCGGGGACTTATAACAAATCGATGTTTTAGATTGTTTTTTCTTGTTTAGAAACATCTTAAGCTTGGACAATATCTTTACTTACCCAATTTCTATGTTTACCCAGTTTAAAATCATTTTCCATTAACCCAGCCAGGATTTCCACAGTTATTACATGACTTAAGGAAACACTTGTCCATGAAGGGTCATATTATGGTCCCCTGCGTCCATCCAAAATAAAGCAAATTTAAGGTCATACATGCTTTGTCATTACCCAGACAATACGCTAATGGTTTTAAACCATTAGGATAGGATATTGTCACTATAACAATGAAATGAAATACTATATTTCTTTATAATGGACCTTAATGGCAGAAACTAAAGTGAAAATAATAAAGGCATGAGAATAAAAAGATCCTTGAAGGACTGCAAATGTGAGAGATGCTAAGGAGAATACAAAGTCAAAAAGGCCAACAGCAAAACTTCCATTCATCAGCCCATGGTGGCTTAGTGGTTAGCATCAAGTAGGAGGTTTTAATCTTGTCTGTAGTCTGTGCACATGGAGTTTGGATTTTCTCCCTGTGCTTCTTATAGGAACTCCTAGATGTAGCACACAAGACAGGCAAATGCAGCGCAGCAGTTACCCAAGTGGAAACAATGCTGACAGAAACAGGGGAACAAATGTTTCCCACATTTTTCAGTACTCATTGTGTGTGCGTGTGTGTGTGTGTGTGTGTGAGAGAGAGAGAGAGAGAGAGAGAGAGTAAGACTTTTAAGGCTGGACACTTTGCGCACATGAGATTTACTTTTATTATCCATACACTGTAATTCAATGTATACTAAGATTTTAAGCAGATAAACATAAAGAGGAAGAAACATACAAAATTATGTACAAAGTAAGTGGAGAGATATTACATGCTGGTCAACATTTGTTTATACATCCTCAACATTTACATTTTAACTCCTAAAATCTATGGACTACCATTAATTTCCACAGAATATTAATTGCTTCAAGTAACATTAAATGCATACAACCTAATGTATATCTGAGAAGAGGACATAATATTTAATATCCTCTCAGCCCTGTTACTCACACTACACACTACACGAAGAGGAAAACAAAGTGACTACAGTGGAATCCTGTTGTCACCTAAGTCAGAGGTGTTCAAGCACGCTTTCAATTTAGCCCTTTTCCTCAAACACCCCAGATGCCTCTAGACCATTCATTCAGGTAGTTAATAATTCACAAAATAGAATGAGGGCTGTACTGTCTCAAATGTTTGGGGACCAATCCAATCTTCATCCGATTGGGTTTTTACTTTCATCAACTGACTACATCAGAGTGCAACTATAATGCATGAAATAGGGAGCTGCTTTTAGACAAACTGGCAAGGGAGGAACTGCAAACTGACTAGGGGTTTTCACCCCTTAAAATATACACCATATCACCCAGAAGCAAAGAATGTCAAAGCTGACTCCCTGTCTTGTTTGTATCCAGTCACATTGTTTGTATCCAGTGAGAACCCTCTGAATGCATACTGCCAGAATCATGACTTGGGACCTGGATAAGGAACTTTCGAAACCCAGCTAGAAAACAATCCTGAAACCATGTCCCAATTCCACCTCAGAGATAAAAAAAAAATAAAAATAAAAAATCACCTGGGTCCAGACTTTTACGTTCACTGTGTACCCTGACACTCCAAATACTTATCAGCTACTCCAAGCAAAGTACTAGTGGACCTTGAACATTGTGTGTGATATCAATTGGTTTCTCTCGTATTCCACCCCACATGTGCCAAGGACAAAGTACCCTGAAAGCTGCCAGCTGGTAATCTTATGCCTCTTTCCCCACTTCAATTTCCCTGGTCCCAAATAACCATCATGTTTTTCAATGAATCTTTGTAGGAAAAAAACTGCTTTAAATCTGCCTAGAGTGCTGTGCAGTAGTCCAGTCTCAAAATTATAGGAGGCTGAATGAGAACCTGAGAGGTGAAGTGAACTTGACATGAGCAAGTCAGATTAGCAATGTGATAGTAAAAGAGTTTGCTTTCACCAAGGTTGTGTGCAGTGACAGATGGTGAGATTTGAAAGTTGACCAGGGCGATCCTCACATGACATGGAATTGCATTTCCTGGGATGAGTACCAGTTCTGTTTTGCCGGGATTACGCTTTATCTGATGACTTGATATTCATGGTGAGATATCAACTAGAAATGCTGAGGTCTGAGGATGAGGGAGGAAATAACCATATTGGAACCATATTACAGCATACCATTTTGGAACTTGATGTCTAACAAGATTAAACAGGTATGATAGCAAGGTGTCCATATTCTTTGTTACATACAGTATATGACTGCTGTATGGAGGTCAACACTGTACTGGCCTTGTTAGACCTCTCTGGCACCTTACTATACAATAAGGTAAACAGTAACTCAAAAACATCACTGACATCAAGTGCTTTCTGAAGTTTAGGAAACCGTAATTGTAACTCTAAGTATACAAGAAACAATTATATCAAAATAATGTTCTTGTATCACACAATATAATCCACGTTGCGTACTCACAGACATTTAGTTGGTGTGTTTACAGAAATGATGGTGCACTACAAAATGTGGTGGGATTGGCACACCAGAACTGGATTTGGACACCCTTGATGTAAAGAATATGTCTCTCTCATTTTGTGGTCCTGAGTGCTCAATGAGAGTGGGGAAGACAGCATCTAAACATACCAGTTCACCATACTCTGTGTCCCCCAAATCTGCTTCCAAGGTAAATCTATCAGCAAAAATCCTTAGGTAAATGAATAGGTTTTTAGCCTAGACTTAAAGTGTCTGAGTCCCGAACATTAATTGGAAGGTTATTCCATATTGGGGCTTTGTAAGAAAAAGCTCTGCCCATGCTGTAGTTTTCATAATACACTATTAATTAGTTGATTTTCCATGGGATACGTAATGTAAGTGTTAAAAGTGTGTGTGCACCACCTCGCTGTAGACATGTTCATACTGTTCACGCAGATTTTCAACCCGGATTCCCGGAGCAAAGGTTGCCGCAGACTCCTCAAAGACTTGCATAATGCAGGCACAGTACTTGGCGAACAGCAACTCTGAAGACAAACTAACACAGACATTTTTATATTCCTTAACTTACTGAAGCGAAACTATTCCTTAACTGTTAAAAACTTTCTTGAACTTTTGTTAGCTGAGCGCTTGCGTGGCTGTGTGCTAGGTTAAAGCAGGACACTGTCGCTGGGCAAAAGTCAGGGCAAAAGTGGTGGAAAAAATATGGATATGGTTATGAAAGTTTAGATCTCTAGCTCCCTAGCTAGTACAGTTCGGTCACATAAAGTGTAACATTTGCTAAGCTCATCTTATTAATATCACAATGCCTCAGTGTAACGATAAGGAGAAACACACCAGCCTTACGCTAACTGTCTAAAATACCTGTAAGATAACTGAAACATATTTTATTTTTAAAAAATACTTACCCAGAATAAATAGTCCACAAAACGGCCATCTTCTCCGATTTTGGTGCAGGTTGATAGCGTCAATCTGGCGGGGGAGGAGGGTTGGATGTATTTATAAAATTATGTGATTGCATCTCAGGGAAGGTAAATTACTGTCTTAACTTGATGTTTTTTAGATTATTCAGTCTGTGTCTTCAAAGTTTTCAAGAACACAATGTTACCAACATTTTCTCAACAAATACCACTGTAAGAAGCTGAGCCAACAATACAATATTAATTGATTCAACATTTATCCAGTTGGAGTTTACAGTGTACTCCAGCCGCTCATTATATTAGCACAAATATTAAGACAGGTGTCTCTTCTCTAAAAATATCATACAATTCACAACAAGAAACTAAAGCAAAGCTATACTGCTGTAAAGTCGGTTCTTGTGTCATCTTTGTGTGTTTCTTTTTACTGAAATAAAGTGCCATATTATATATTAAATTAAAATTAGTCATTTTAAAATAAATTATTATTATAATACTATTTTTTCCATCATATCTTTGCTCAATGTAAGCAATAACATAAAAGATTAGGCTGTCATACAGGCCGAGCTACAGCATAAGGCTGAGCTACAGCATAAAGAAGAAAATTTATTGGTTTCTTATTCACAGAAAGACTTGAAGCTTATTGGAAATTGAAGAAATGTTAAGAGTGGATTTGTTAGCACGAGAAAAGCAGCGTGCAGCTTTCATTGTGCTAAAATTGCCTGCACAATGGGCTGGCACACTACATGTGAATCAGCAAATATGCATGATCTATGTGGGTTCATTCACTGAAGAGGCACACGAAAAAGACCAGATCTATTTCCCCACAAGCCTAAGGGGATCTGTATGGGGTGATGCTCATAATGCAGCTAGGGCTCAAAATATGACTGGAAACATAGATATTGTGACATGAGAAGACTATTTTCTTATGTGGATTCACCCTAAAGCAACTGTTGAAGGGCAACCACTGAATTTGCAGCAGCATTGCTTTAATTCTTTGGGTTTTTTTTTTTTTTTTTGGCTTGGTGTCAGTGAATATTCTTATGTCAAAGTTGGAGTAAAAGAATATGCTGTGGCATATTTCCAAATGTGTCCTTCATGCAATCTTCATCCAAAATCATATCTGGTTAAACACCAAGGATTTAGAAAAGCTATATAAAATAGGCTTTATATATACATTTTTGTTTGTTTGCAGGCCCCATGTAAATTATTTCACAGTATTTCAGTTTTTATTCAAATTTCTCATGTATGCTTATGTTACCTTTAATATCTTATACTGTACATAGACCAAATATAACATCTATCACAACTTGTTTTGATAAGATGCAATTTCACTTTAAGTGTGTTTAATTTTTCCTCTTCTAAGCAGAGAGACTAATTTACCTGTTAAAATTCCTTCCCTTTTTTTCTTTTTTTTTTTTTTTTTTGGAAATACTTTACCTGACATAGCAAAGTTCATATTATGACTCCATCTAAGCTGTACACTTGAAAAAATCTAATCATATATAAAGTATACTTCTGTTAGCTTTTGCCAACCTCATATGTGTTGTGTGGACTGTGTTTGGCACTTGCACTGAATCTCTCTAAGGATGGCAACATATCCCATGAAGGAGCAGGAACACTTTGCAGAGCACTCTATCATGTCACCTCAGGTTTAAATTGTGCACACTAATCTTTTATCTTCTGTCGCTCTTTAAAGGTGAGCTACCAGCAGGTCCCAGGAATGGAGACAAATAGAAAGAATAACATAGGGGTGAGGGACTAGACAAGACAGTTGACAAAGACAAGACAAGGTGAGAAAGAGTAAATTCACATACAGTAGTACATGGTAAGTAAGGCAATGGAATAGAAATGCTGTGGGGAAAGTGTCTTCTACACAAATTTGCTTCTCTCTCTCTCTCTCTCTCTCACTCATATATATATATATATATACTGTACTGTGCAAATGTCTATCTGTATTACAAATTTTGTTAAATATAAGTTTGTCTGTATTATCATGTACAATGTACCATTCCCTACAAAGATATGTACACTACAATTAATTAAATATAGTTGCAAGCAACGATGACGGGCCCAAGCACCCTGTGCCATCGCCACCCTGGGCGCACAACCCGTGTGTTATTTGAGTGTGTTAAGACCTCGAAAAAGCCATAACCTAACAGTAGAACCTAACAGCTGCTTTATTTAGAATACTGCTCAAATTTGTATCGAACACTACCGCTTATGATCAAGCAAAGAGTTTCTACACCAAATCATGACTGATTATTGTTTATGTTATTACTTAATGCTTTTTATAGAAGTTTCTTTTAATGTAAAAATGTTTTCAAAAGCATCATTGCATATGGCTTGCAACATTGCACTCGCTCCTTTCTATTTTCATGCAAAACCCAGGAGTCTACATTATTGATTTTTTCCCCCAAACTGGTCTGTCATGTAATATGTCACTTTCTTTACAGGCATGCAAATATTCTTCTGTAATGTTATTTACTCATTAACTTTTTAGTGTATCTTTGTAGCGAATTGTCTTGTACATAATAATGCAGACATAATAAACTTATATAACAAAATTTGTACTACAGATAATATGGCGTCTAAGACTTTTGCACAGTGCTGTATATATTATATATATAAACAGATTTAACCGATTAAGAAAATAAACTAAATGGATTTCTTTAGCTTTCTAACTGACATGGCAAAAGAGGATGTAATTATATTCTATGTCATTGTTGTGTAGGAGAAGATGTGACATGGTTGAGGCGATCCTCATTCAAGCCCTCGGAGAAGCTTAGGGCACCCTTTGGGGCAGGCACCCCTGAGGAACTAGCCATTCAGCTACAAGCTAAAAGAGCAGCCTTGCTGTCCAACCCATCTGGACTCATGCCATGGTGAACAGTAAGGCACTTAGTGCCAGGATTTGAACACTATTTTGTGCACTCTGTTCTCTGTGGACAAGATTGTGTCATGCTGGAAGTTTAATGAACTACACCACTGGTTAGCAAGATAACTGGATCAATTTGTTTCATATCCAGCAGAGATTCTGCAATTTAGATAAAGCCTTTTTAAAGTATAAGTTTGTTGATTGAAATATGAGTCTATGATACATTCACAAACATTAAAATGAAATGATTATTGTTAATAAAATATTGTCTTGACAAACGTAGAGTTATTATTTGTAAGTTTTCTTATGAACAATTTCATTTGAAATTAAATTAAGACTAACATTTCTTTCTTTGAGGGAACAATAATTTCTTATTAGATCAGGAAACTAAATCAATAGCAATTAGTTAAAGAAATGAGATGCAAGTTTATTAAACACAGAGCATTCCATAACAAATATGATTTTCATATAAATACTATATTTGACATAATTTAAATTAGGAATATTTCTTATTTATCTAATGTCGTTCCTTCTTTGGTCTGTATAAAAAAACTAATTTAGTGAATAATATATTCACTATATAATGTAACTTAATTACAAACAGATTTCTTCTTCCAAGCCTGCATTCCAACATCACTTTGTCTTCGAATTTCCTACATCCTCAATTTACACCCAAGCTCTATTTCACTGTAGCACTAGTGTTAGTAGATGGATAATGAGCAAAGAAACAACTCTGTTTCTCTTTTAATCCTAGCCTCCCAATCCTCAGCAGGCTTGGGTTAATTATGATGAGTTATCATCCCACAGCTGAGTCTTAGCTGTGGGGAGAAAGAGCAGGCCGATAGGGAAGGAAAATAAGAACCTGGTATATCTTGACTTAGCCGTTTTACTTCACTCACTCCCATAAACTCAAACATTGCATAATCGGTATTTACATACTGTATCCCAGTCATGAAATACAGTACATACACTGTGGTACACATACATGACTGGTATACAGGTTACTCTACAACTCTACAACACCAAACTATCTTAAGGTGCTTCTTTCTTAATCACTGCATGAATTAGTAATATTGTTCTGTAGCTAAAAAGAATAGAAGGAAGTCAACCTTGCTTTATAAGTATCATTGATTTTGTGTGTGTGTGTGTGTGTGTGTGTGTGTGTGTGTGTGTGTGTGTGTGTGTGTGTGTGTGTGTGTGTGTGTGTGTGTGTGTGTGTGTGTGTGTGTGTGAAAATAAAATAAAAAAATTTAACTATTACGTTCATTTGTGTTCGTGTACGGGGGCGCCGGACAAACGAGTGTCTATGTAGCACGCAGGGGCGCCGCCCCCCCTTAAACTTAGGGAGAGAGGAATGCTAGTTTTACATGTAATTATTTAACATAATTATTTATTTTAATAATTAATTAAAGTAATTTAGTCACAATATTCAGCTGTATTTCTTAATATAATTTATTTGCAATAAAAAAAAATCTAAACTGTATTATGTTCATTTGTATCCGTGTACGTGGGGCGCCGGACAAACGAGTGTCTATATAGGCACGTACATTTTTGAAAAGCACGTGACCTGAGGCTGAGCTCTGATTGGATTTTGTCACATCATCCTTGGGAGGCAGCACTGTGCGCCCTGAACCCTCCCTCTTTTGTTCTTAGCGAATCAATATTGTTTTTAAATATCTGGGCTCATGTGATTGGACCATTCTCAACGACTCTTTTCCAGCACTTCTTATGGCAATCGGAGCTGCTGACTGGATGCGATGTGAGTCATGCCTTTATTTTATACTAGTAGTAATGATGCTTAATCACCTGATAAATGCCTATTTACAGGCGAGTATTAAAAGTTTCATTTAAATTTTGTTTGCACCCCCCCAAAAATTTTTTGCACCAGCCGCCACTGTGCAGCAGTCTATTTCCATGTTTTTTATAGGTATGGTCGGCTTTCTTATTTAATTTGAACTGTACCCATGCACACTATACCAAGCTTGAGACCATCTGTTAAAGTAGACTAAAGCATGCTACACTGGTCCGTGGTTTTCATTAAGAAAATGAAGTGACAGATTTTTGGTTTATGTGTACTCTGATCCCTTTTTGAGTCCTTAGTTTGAAAGCACCCTTCCTCTGATTCTTTTTGTGCTTTTGAAATCTCTCTACTTTTTCTTAAGAATGTCAGATTCATCTTGAAGAGTACCTTATTACATGCAGCCAGGTGCACCATAACAAGGGCATCTTATGTAAGGATCAAGAACTTAGCATGATTGTGATTCTACATATTAATCTTTTTTTTTGTTGTTATTCTTTTTTTTTGTTGTTTTTTTTTTTAATGAGAATAGCATTGTTCTTAGGTGGCACGGTGGTGTAGTGGTTAGTACTGTCGCCTTACACCACTAGGGTCTGGGTTCGCTTCTCGGCCAAGCTCAACTCCAGTCTCTGTTTGCATGGAGTTTCTTCCTGTACTTGGTGCGTTTCCTCTGGGTACTCCAGGTTTCCTACTGCAGTCCGAAGACCACCAGGCTGATTGGCACTGTGAGAAAAAGTAAGCCCAAACAGTGAACTACATCAATGGAAACAATTTAGGTACTGTAGAAAGGTACCCAAGCACTAGGGAAATGCTGGGATAAGCACCTTAGTGTAGCAAGAGGATTATACAGACAAAATAAAGGTAGTTTACACTTGTAAATTTTATTCTGTAAAATTAAAAGTCCCAATTTGACTTGAACATAATTGATTCATTCTGAATTATCCAACAGATAATTCAGAGCAACTATTGGTGTTTTCTTTTGCTATTGTTATGGCACTGCAATAGTGGAGGCATTTCTTATGACTTGTGCTTCTGTTGGCCTGAAGGCAATTAGCACTTGGGCTGCAAAGAGGTGTGAGAGCTACACAGTCACTCTCAGACCAGCCATCTCAGTAAATATTGACTTAGTCATACTTCTGTCAGCCCAGTTAATTAAAATGTGAACTGTTTAGTTTTGCCATCTTGAATGTAATGTGAGGTATTAATCACCACCCACCCTGGAACAAGAATTTCCATTCAGCAATGATGCAGTCAAAGAGAAAGCAAAGAGAAGATGAGGGTTAGGTAAAAGGACAAAATATACAATTTTACCTTAAAGCATGTGGTCCATGAAAGAAGGGGTGAGGGAGGAAAAGAAGAGAGAATAGACAATTGCTGGGAAACTGAGACAGAGACAAGAGAAAGGTGTCTCCTGAGGTCTCACAGTTCTAATCAGTTTGAAGGTGACTTTCACAAAGAGTTGTGCCTAGTGGACAACTGCTGAGAGGCTCTGTGTGTGTGTGTGTGTGTGTGCGTGCGTGCGTGCGTGTGTGTGTGTGTGTGTGTGTAAAGTAAAGGGCAAATAATTATTTTTTAAATCCAAATTTGTGAGAAACATGCTTCATGGTAATCTGAGTGATGAATTACTTGATTTCACAGAGGCACAATCTTTTCCCTTTGGAAGAAAGTCTAAAAAACAAACTAACCTAAAAAAAACAATTATTTGATTAAATTACTGAGTATGTAGTCATTAAAAAATACAGAGGTACAGGAATAGTGCAGTTGTACAGCAAAAAGCTGCTTAAAATTACTACTTTATGATATACAGTACAGACCAAAAGTTTGGACACACCTTCTCATTCAAAGAGTTTTCTTTCTTGTGTTCTTTATTGTGTTCTTTAGCCCAAACGCGTCTCTTCTGCTTGTTGCCTGTCCTTAGCAGTGGTTTCCTAGCAGATATTCTACCATGAAGGCCTGATTCACACAGTCTCCTCTTAACAGTTGTTCTAGAGACGTGTCTGCTGCTAGAACTCTATGTGGCATTGACCTGCTCTCTGATCTGAGCTGCTGTTAACCTGCGATTTCTGAGGCTGGTGACTCGGATGAACTTATCCTCCGCAGCAGAGGTGACTCTTGGTCTTCCTTTCCTGGGGCGGTCCACATGTGAGCCAGTTTCTTTGTAGCGCTTGATGGTTTTTGTGACTGCACTTGGGGACACTTTCAAAGTTTTCCCAATTATTCGGACTGACTGACCTTCATTTCTTAAAGTAATGATGGCCACTCGTTTTTCTTTACTTAGCTGCTTTTTTCTTGCTATAATACAAAT
>JAAGKR010012187.1:0-17125 GCA_011419295.1 Clarias macrocephalus
CACACACACACACACACACACACACACACACACACACACACACACACACACACACACACTGCGATAACTCAACAGATATGCTGGACGTCGTATCAAGCAGGAAGCACTCTACATTTACTCAAAGATCTCAAATAAAGATCAGCTAATACATTTAATGTCAAGTTCGCGGTCAAAGTATTTGCAAACAGTGTTGAGCCACAAATCTAAAACAACCGTTCGATCTACAGTATAGTGTCGTATCCAGGCAACATGACAAAATCTGTCTGGCTTCAACGAAATATGACCCCCCACTGGACATGTCACATTTAATACCAATCAATTCAAATGGACTGGGCTGTCACATGACCCACTCCTAGCTGTGTTTCTATTCCTCTTATAGAAAACACACACCTGTGCGCCAGTGCTGCGGGTTCATATCGCTACTTGTCTCATTATTTTGCTCAAGATAGGTCAAGAAGTATTTTTAATTAATTATATATTAAAAGTATTTATTAATTTATATAGTGTTTAAATTTATTTGACATGAAAAAAGTGGGCATTTTAGGTGGGTCGAATGGTCGTCCTGCATCAAGCAAAGAAAACAACTACGGAGATTTACTGAACAGTGACTGCAACTGGGTTATTGTCCAATGCATTATTAAACCCTAGAAATATCTTGCTGAAAATCATGAATTCAGATCACTTAAACGCTCAGTGAAGTCACATTGTAAAAAACAAACAAAAAAGTAAATATCAGAGCTATGTTTAATAGTAAAAAGTAAGAGAATTTCACCAATACACACAAAATGTAATGAGAACTTATAGGATTGGAGCTAAACAGCTCTCTGTCCATAAGAAAACCGCATGTTAGTGAGAAGATAAAAAAAAAAGAAAAATGACTTCAGTTTGCTAGGGAGCATAAATATTAGACTTTGGAGCCTTTTGTAGTCTGATGCGGGTAGGAAGGGACGTGCATGAAGCGATGCACCCGTCATGCATAGTGTCCACTGTACAAGCCCCTGGATCTGGGGTTGCTTCAGTTGCTCGGGTCAAGACTTAGCAACGTTACTGTATACGGCAATAAAATTAAGTCTGACGACCTGAATGAACTGAATGACCAGATTACCACATCTATGGAGTTTTTAGCATTTAATAATGTTATTATTCTTATTATTATTGATAATCTTTTTTACTTTTATTAAGAAAAAAAAACAAGGTATATAAGTGTAAACTCTTCTTTCCAAAAGATATAAAGAAATTTAAAGTTACAGTTTTAATTTGGAATATTTCAAAGTGCTGACACTGGAGACTCCTTTCATTAAATGTTAGAAAAACACCTCCTTACAGAAAACGCAGTGATTACATATGTTTGTCCTAATTTGGTTTAAAATTGTGAAAATGAATCAAAACCTTCTGAACGATCAGAATATATTCAAAAATGCAAGAATATAGTCACTATATTTTTCATCTCCATATACATTCAGCTTAACAGCTCTCAAAACGTCTGGCGTCCGGGCAGAGGTTCACTAATCAACTGTCTTATTGTACACTTTATGTTCAAGTTATGTGTTCATGCACATCATTATTTCTCTATACAGACCCTCATTAATCCCAAATGTGTCGGTCGTCACAGCGTCCCACCGATCTGACGCATGATCTGGATGAATGGAGCTGGTGTTTTCCCAGGTTATAAACCTGCCATAAGCCACACATTCCCAAATATATGGTACATTATGCGTTTATGGATGAATATAACTCATAACTCACGGTATCATAACGAGCCCTGGGTCACAGGAGATCCGGCTTTGTTTGTGTACATGACTTCGTATACGTGTTACTGAATTAGGGGCTTATGTCCTTCTAATCTCACACGGCTGCTAATCATAAAGGCTTTCTCACAAAGTGGTGGGGGGAGGAGGTGGGGCGAGAAAAAGAGCCAGATTGTGAGAGAGATGGCTAGGGTTTCAAATATTCTGCCGTGTCACTGCTTGGTGTAATGAAGCCAGTGTTTAATAAGTCAATAATAATGTTAATAAGTTTTTACCAGTATTCAGTATTGATCCATTTAACCATCCATCCATCCATCTACTGGTTATCATGTGCAAAGCCTTTCCCAGGGAATGTATAACACAAAGCACTGTAACGCAATCATGCAAATTGGAAACACTTATCAGCCTACATTGCATTTTTAAAGACTGTGGAAGGAAACCGGAGAAACACACCAAGCACAGGGATAACATGCAAACTTCACACACAGACACACAGACACAGACTAGAAGTGAGATTCAAACCTCTAACCCTTGAGGTGTGACATAAAAGTGCTAACCACAAGCCACTATGATAAAGTTCATATTAATAAATGCAAACAAACAAACAAACAAACAAACAAACAAACAAATAAATATCACATGAAAGCATAGCAAGAGGAAAGTAGTTAAGGGGTAAAACAAAAAAAAATTGTCTTTTCATCACTTAGTGTTCATTTTTTTTACTTTAGCCTGATATACAAAATCCAAAAACATGTGATGACAATGTAAAAATTTGTTTTTTATATAATAATAATAATAATAATAATAATAATAATAATAATAATAATAATAATAATAAATGGTTCCTCTCAAATAGGCTTTTTAAACAAATGTAATAAAAATATCCAATACTGATATTCAGTATAGAAAATTAACAAATAAATAATAATATATTATAATTATAAAATTATCGATTGATTAACATGATTTTGCTTATTTTTTCCAATATATAGGATTTTACTTCCTGTAAAAATATTGAATTAATTGTGAATTATATTTTTAAAAGATTTAAATATGAGATAATTATTATAAATTATTTTTGTAAATAATAAAAATGTAAATAATAAATATAGTATTTCTTCTTATTTTTTTATATTATTTAACATATATTGTAATATTAAGATGAATATAACTAACTAAAGTTACATCAAACAAATACACACACACACACACACACACACACACACACACAGTCTATGAATTAATAATAAAAATGTATTGCAAGAAATCCTACATTCAATTAATAATAATAATAATAATAATAATAATAATAATAATAATAATAATAATAATAATAGTAATAAGTGGCATGCTGGCGTAGTGGTTTGCACTGTAGCCTCACACCTCCAGGGTCAAGGGTTTGATTCTCACCTCAGGTCTGTGTGTGTAGACCCTGTGATTTGTGGGTTTCCTTCCCCAAGTCCAAAGACATGCAATTTGAGTTACCTTGCATTCCCGCCCTGTGCCTCGTGTAACACAGTGAGTACAGTAAATTAAAAGTAAAGTGATTAGGAATTAAAATAAAAGGTTAAGAAGATTGTGTCAAGGCAAGAAAGGAAACAGCAGAGGAGCAGAGGGAGGTGTGGAAATACGGTTCAGTGTGAGAAAACGAAAACTCCTCGGTTTAATGAGAGGAGCAAATGACGAAATAGGGTGGAAAAAATCAGCAGCCCCGCCTTGGAAATAGAGGAAACTGGCTAACATGTTGACTCACTTCATTACACGCTCATATTTTTGGATTTTGAGCGATGCATAGAGAAAGGGAGCAGTCAAAGCGGTGACTCTCTCTGCAGAGGGTCAGAGGCTGCGGTCAGCAGTCGATGTCGTTCCAGAGAGCATCCAGTTGCTGAAATGAATCATAATCACACCCTCCGCAATGTTCATCACCCATAAAACTGCAATAATTATCTGCCTCGCTGTTGTTCAGCCATGTTTAAACTGTTAGCAATTACAGAGCAATCAGGCCTCAATCAGAGCCACACAGCGGCTCGAGCTTTCTCAAAGAAATGCTTTTTGTCTATCAGCCGCAACAGGCCAGCTGTTTTCTCTCTCAATCACGGCCAATCCATCACACAGGGCACGTAAAGAGGCATTTATTCTCATCAAACACACTGACGTGTTCTTCAGCTTGGTGTTACAGTATCCAGGTGAGTCTGACCACGTGGGTTTATTATGCTTACAACAACTGAGACGAATCCTTTGTAAAATCAACATTTCTAATACATACTGTACATTAGGAAATAGACATGAAAACACACACAAACATATAGATAGATAGATAGATAGATAGATAGATAGATAGATAGATAGATAGATAGATAGATAGATAGATAGATAGATTTATTTTTATTATTCAGTATTAAAAAGAAATATTTGGAATATATTATTATTTGGAATACAATAATATATGGAATTAAATTAACTAAATAAATGAAATTAATAAATAGGGTATTGTTTATATCATATCATATCACAATATGCAATTTACTACCTGTGCAAAACTTAAAAATGTGAATCTTATTTAAAATATATAAATGTAAATATTACATAACATTATAAATTATTATTAGTTTCAAAATTATTATAAATGAACATTCAATATTTAGGTGGCTAAATAAAGTTACATAAAATTATTTAATAAAAATACAATTATTACCAAAAATTTTTTTTTATAAAATGCTTAAATACATAATATTTATTTTTTATAAATAAGTTAAGAAATTAATAAAGACGATAATGCTTATATCACAATAAACTATTTTGATTCATGTAAAAAGAGTAAATAAGCTGTGAATTTTATTTGAAAAAATGTATAACTAATATAAATTATTTTAGTGACAAATATTTATATATATATATAATATTTAAGATATATTATAATATTTAGTTTGGCTAGTGATAAAAGTAAATCAAATGATTTAATAAAAATAAAATTATTACTTGAAAGTTTAAAATAAATAATATAGTTTAAATAACTATACAAATTTAAAGGTATTGCATGAAATTATTAAATAATATATAAGTAAATCAAAATAATAATAATAATAATAATAATAATAATAATAATAATAATAATAATAATAATAACATTTAAAGATAAAGGTTAATTAAATTTAAATGCATTAAATAATTTATAGTATACTGTGTATCAAATCAAACTTTGATATTTTAAATTAAATAAGGATTATTTAAAATAATAATTGTAAGATAACTTGTTGCTAGGAGTATTCTGCCATCACAGTACTTATGCTACCCACACAAGGTTTATTTCATCATTATGACAAAACTTCAGTTCCATCCTAAAGCTTAAAGGTTTCACTCGCGTTTCTAACTAGAGTGCCCTTAGGCGGCTAAAAATCATTAACTATGCAAGCAGGACCATTGATAATATCATAGCATCCATTAGCTATAAAGCCGCACTGAAGGACGTGGCCGGTTATCTGACTTGATGCATGCAAATAATCCGGCGTGTGGCAGGACGAAAACAAGGCACTCTGTTTTACCTGCTCAAATGTAGACTAATGATTAGACAGAAAGAGGAACAACTTGCCGGTCCAATACAACATAAAAGTCCAGCAGAGGCTTGCTGGGAAATACCCTGAGAGGAAAGAAGAGGGAAGAGTGAATGAGGAAAGGTCAAGTCCTCTGGGAGACACTTTAAAAAAGACTAGTCAGGCTTTTCGACTTTGTCTGTAACAAGCAGCAGCATCCTTGTGGAGTCCCAAGAGGAAGCAGTTGCTTTTTTTTTTTTTTTAGGCAGTGAATGATGCACACCTGTTGCTTCGACAAAAGGCTTTACATCTCGCTTCCTTTCTGTCTACAAAGCTGACTCTACACATTTCACTCCTACTCTCTCAGGTACAGCATGTTCAACAGGCTAAGCGTTAATAAAAACCACACAAGTACTCACAACTCAGCCGCTAAAAAAAATTAAAAAAACAAGCCGTGGAGGTAGAGTTTACTTTTACATTGCAAATGTACGTTAAAAGACGCAACACTGGTGTATTGATTTTGGTCAAACTGATGTTACTAACAACTACTGTGACATGCATTTATTCCTGAAAATACAAATTAATGAAAGAAGGGTTCACTGTACAATGCTGTTTACTTGTTGCAGACTTCTCTTTTATTATTATTATTTTTTCATAAATTTCCCATCATTTAAATGTACTGTATAAGACTCATCATACGGACATTCATTTAAACCTAACAAAAATATTCTTCTTCTTTTTTTTTTTTCACTGTTAAATCTCAATATGTATCAACATATATATTTTTTCCAGAAAAAACAAACAAACAAACAAAACGTCATCATTTTTATAAGGCTATAATAAAACTTGTTATAATGAGTTTATAATCTCTCATTTTCATAGCCACTCCTAGAAGAACTGAAGGGAAGAAAACCAACAACTGCTTCAAAAATAGACTTTAACGTGCAGCTGTCTGATGTTACAGGAGTATCAGTCATTCATTTGATCCTCTAATAGAAGTACAGTATAATACGGTAGTACAGTCATACAGTACTGTATATTGCAATATTAATAGCACTATCCTAAAAAGCCTGCTCGGAGTCAAAAGCAGAAATTGAGATCATGCAGGAAAAGGAGTGCAGAAGTTATAGAGAAACCCACCGCTCCTTCTCCCTCTCTCTCTCCCTCTCCCGCTCTCTCTCCTTGTGCCTCCTGGACTTGTGCAGTAGTCCAATCAGGATGACAGCTGCCCGAATGCCGGCCTTCTTGGACTGAACGTTAGAATCAGACATATCTCCTGGCACCGGTGCTGTTCTTCCAGGCTCAAGGTCCCAGGTTTCAATCCAGGGCTGTGTTTTATTTCACTGCTGCAGCTGACTTCAGTGCCACTGGCTGTGCGAGTCAGAGTGTGCATCTCCGTCTACCTCTCGCCCTCTCCCTCTCCCTCTCTCTCTCTCTCTCTCTTTCCCTCGCTTGTTCCCACAGCCTGCCCCTGCCCATACCTGATAGGAACAGCACAAAGCTAAACCCCGCCTCTTTTCCCTGCCTGCTGCCGTCCCTTTACCCCTCTCCGCCCCCACCATGCTGCATTACTTTCCATCTGTGTGTCTGCTCATACCTCAATCGCTGGGACTTTCCGCTGGATAAAAAGGACACACTCTCATCCTCTTACACATCCTCTCTCTCTCTCTCTCTCTCTCTCTCTCACACCCTCTCACTACCTCTTACACCTCTTGTATGGGATCGCATCCCCCTGTGCATTCTTTTTATCTTCACCTCATTTTGACCTTCACTGCTTTATACACAGTTCTTCTTGCTGGTCTTGCATGGAACAGTATTGTGCAGTGTGAATTGTGTCATCAAGGAGTTGCGTGAACATCTCTTGCAACAAGCCATGTGTGTTTGTGTTTGGTGGGAACCAGGATAGGAAAATCATGTTTTGACCTTGAGAGGTCATTTATCTGGTCATCACAGAGGAAATATTATTTTTATTATCATCATCAGTATGGCTATTATTATTATTATTATTATTATTATTATTATTATTATTATTATTGTACTAGTAGTAAAAAAAAAAAGCTTTTATATACATTAGCCTTAAAGATCCGAATTGTTTGAGTTTGGTTACAGAGCATAATGTTACTGTAACATCATTAAGTAGCAATTAGCAGAATTAGAAAAGTGTGTGATAAATCTTTCAATAATGCAGCTCAGCCACTGCAGCTCACCAACTACCATAGACAAACACTAACTTGCTTTCCTTTGTTTGTTTGTTTCTTTTTTTTTTTTTTTCGGGGTGCCATTACTTTTGTCCTACTTGAATGGTATGTCTTTTTTGACTGGTTAGGTTGTGAACTGTTTTCTCTGAAAACCTTCATAATGAAACGATGTAGAATGAGTACGAATGTAAACAAGTTTGACCTTTTTTTTTATAATTGTTTAACTTACCAGCAGCATTAAAATATAAACTAGGATGGGGCGTTCAAGTCAAACCAGGACTTTTGATTGTGCAGAATAACAGAACACAGTTATGAGTGTGAGAACTCCCTTTCTCTATATAATCCCCTGCTACACTAATGCACTTATCCCAGTGTTGCAGTAGTGATTGGGTGCCATCAAGGTAGAAAGTTTTCTCAGTACGCCGGAGCCATGGCCTCCCAGGAACTCCTTTAATTCCCCAAACATGTGGAAATGGCTTGGAGCGAAGGCAGGACTGTAGAGGGGATGAAGGGATAACTCCCAGCTGAGTCCCTGTAATGTCCACGTGGTGTTGGTGAATGATTGTGTGCACAGTTCACACAGACAGATGCGTCTCTTCTGCAAGTTGGCGATCTCAAGGATCAGGTGTTCCACTCGCTGGATGTTCCCAGGAACGACTGCACTGGGCTCCGAGCCACCTCGGCCAGGATCGTCATTCACGCATGTCTTTAAAACGTTAAAACCGCAAGTCTTCTGTATGTGTCGGTCGATCAGTTCACTCTCGTTTCACGAGTCCCAGTTTGAATTTAACGCCGCTCATATTAAAACATGACAGTCTAATCCAGTTGTATCATTATGATAATCCAGTTTAGTCAATGTTTACATAAATGTAGACAGAATCCAGCACTCCTGCGGGACATAACAGTTTTCTCAATCCACGAACACGACTTTTCTTTCCACAAACAATTTACAAATAAATTAGTTCATATCCAGCTTGATTAATGAGGTCTATTGTGTATTGGACAACATCTGCTATCTCCTAATTCAACCCACACCTTATTATTGATCAGTCGCAGAAGAGGAGGGCAACCTGTCTGGGTCTTTTTTCAAACAGCCTCGTGTCCTTCCCTCTGAAACACTTGTTCATCCTTATAAAGGCTTCATGAAAATGTTCAGGAGAAACCCTAACCCTAACCCCTCTAAAATTGTCGTCCACTAGCTTTCTGTTCTTCATAAAGTATATTGTCTGCTTGCGCTCGTCCTTTAGTCATTTCCTATCCTTTTTATCCTTCCCAGTGTTTTCTCACTGCTAATGTATGACCTTCATCTTGCAGCTGTTTGTCTGAATTGTCGGAGTTGCTGTCCTTCAGTCTGTGTGATTTACTCCATCAGCGGCACCACACTCGGTCCTGATAGAGTCGCGTCATGCAAAACCAGCTGCTTTACCGGCATTTCTACTGTCTTTATTATAGAACACTAAATGACTTGAATACAATATATCTAGAATACACAACAACTTGACAAATAATACCGTAATTAGTACAATTACTAGTATAATCTGACTTTTATTTATTTGGTTAGTTATTTATTTAGACACAGGGGTTTTATATACAGTACAGGTATATGGCGTGGTTAGGACAGTCACCAGGGTCAAAGGTTCGATTCCCATCTCGGGTATAGAGTATGTGCATGGAGTTCACGTGCTCTCCCCGTTCTTGGTGGGTTTCCTCTGGGTACTCTGGGTTCCTTCCACAGTCCAGAAATATCCAGATTAGGTTAACTGGCTCTCCCAAATTGCCAGTTACCAAATTGCCTAATGGGATGGGCCGCAGGCCCCCTTGACCCTGTATACAGTATAAAGTGCTATAGAAGATAATCGATTTAATGAATTCCTTTGTTTCTGTGCCTACAAAACAGCTGCACATGAATCTGGATGTAGATTTCGATCCCAGGTGAAGAAGCCAGCAATGGCAGAAAATGTCATGAAGAGGAAAATGAAGATTTGGATTTATAATTTGGATTTATTTTTGGATATAATTAGACAATTATTTTTTGTGCAATTAATGCATCACCACAGTGACTCCACTGGTTCTATTTCTTTAAAAAAATACGTTGCACAAGCCAGTGTAGTCTAGTGTTGGTCCCAAGCCCGAATAAATGAGGAGGATCGTGACACGAAGAGCATCCGGAGTAAAATGTCTGCCAAATCAATATGAGGATCCAAAATAAAGATTTTCATACCAGAACGGTGAAGGCCCAGGTTCACTACAACCACGTCAGGTACGGTTGGTCATCAGGATACTTGTGTAAATTGGGCTTCTGTTGACCGGACAATGAAGAGAAAGTGAGGGCACAGAGATGTCCAGAGAGAGAGAGACGGAAATAAGGAAGGGTAAAAGCTTAGAGGTTATATGGTGAGGGAGGACATGCATTAGATGGAGTGACAAAAGACGATGTGATAGTTAGATGAAGACAAATGGCCCACCGTGATGACCCCTACGGGGGGCAGCTAAAAGAAGAAGAACGTTTTCATTCATAAGAATAACCGGTCCAGCTGAGAAGTCAATCTAAGTCACCGTAAAGTTCACTGATTTCAGGTAGCTGATTAGCCAGTGATACCATCCCCCCCGGGCTTATCATGAAGCTATCACACAAATCAGCCATGTATAATTCTATGTCATAATATCATTTTTACTGATGACGTACATCAAAATTCACCCCGATGTTGACATGAATGCAAAATCTAGCGATGGAGAACAAAACTTCTTGATTCACATCTAGAGATTTGATTCACATCAGCTCTTTGGGGATTGATTCATTTTGAGAGCCAAGGGTCAATAACCTAGTGGTCATTTTTGGAACTGCAAGGTTTTGGCACGTCCATTTTTCAGAACCGAAGCTGCCTCTTGGGTGAGAACCAGAATGACTAGCACCCTACACGTACGGCATCACGGCGCTTCTCTTTATGTTTTTCCGAACTGATGCTTCACCAGGCAGTGTAACACACTGGGAGGAAAGTGCTCTCCAGCCTCTTCATCTTTTTAATCTCTTGACTCCTGACCATGGATAGCTACAGTATGACATCATCAGGATTCGACCCACATTCTCTTGAAGGACAAATGATTCGTTTGATTTTCTTTCTTTCTTTTTGTAAGTACAATAGTATGATTTTATAATATCAAATGCTCACTGATTATTGTATGTATATGCTTAGTGATGTATTAGGTGGCGGGTACTGTGGGCGGAAAGCTGGTAGCTCATTGGTTCTGAACTAGAGAGGCACTTAACACTTAATAAAGAAGAAAAAGAAAAAAACATTCACAGTATAATATGCAGCCTGGACCATACGGCGCTTCGGATGAAGAAGTCTCCTGACTGTGAAATGTCAGGGTGAATGCAGAACGATCAGATCGGCAGCGAGTGTTTAAGAGCACTGAAGACATGGAGCATCTCCGTGGCTATGGAAACATAATGAGTGATGGATATGGGTTGAGATGTCTCATAGGAGTCACATCCCCTTGAGAGCCGTATGGAGAATAACATGTGTTTCAGCGTTATTCAGGGTTCCTCATCCTGCAGTTCAAAGCGTGCTGAAAGGAGGAATATATATATATTAAAGAGAGAGAGAGAGAGAGAGAGAGAGAGAGAGAGAGAGAGAGCTACAGAAACCTAACATTACACCGTCAAGATAAACGCACTGCAGAGAGACGCAAACTCACACCTTACACACACACACACACACACACACACACACACACACACACACACACACACACACACGAATAGCACCATGATGCAAAAATGTGTCACCATCACCTTTCACCTCTAACGCGCAGTCTGTGATAAGATTTGAATTATGATTTTTTTTTTCTTTTTTTCTGGAAAAAGTGAGAAAAGCTCCAGTCCCTCAGATGCAAACATCACTTTCTTTCAGCGCACAGATCCTTCCATTGCTTCTTCACCCTACAGACATCCAGGCGTCTTCTCCTCTCAACCTTTCATACTCAATCTCTGTTAACGTCAACCTCTACTTCGCAGCAAATCCACTTTAAGACGCTCCCTGATTACCGGTTCTGTCTCATACAGAGGCGGATCGTCAATAGTGGAAGGGCTTTCTTTCACAACACCAACACACAGCCCAGTTGAAATAGTGAAATATTAAAAGATGCTATCCGGAGTTGCTATTAGTGGTCAAAAATGGGACCTAAAATACAAACACTAATAAAAGTTCTGTAGGGGCCCCATCCTGGCTCGATGAACATTTGGACACAAAGATGGAGGACAGGGTTGCCAGATTTGAGTAATGTCTATAAAGAAAGCAAAGTATACGTAGAGACCAACAATGTGTCTATCATGTACAGAACAGTTTCTAATATGAGATACTGAGGGGCGGTGGTTTAGGACACATTGCAGTCGTTCCCATAAGCAAGTGTAAATCCTGATCCTTAAAAAAATCAATCAATCAATCAATCAATCAATCAATGGATAATGTGCCAACAACTTGCAGAAGAGACGCATCTGTCTGTGTGGACTGTACACACCATCATCACTTGCACATTGCAGGAAGTTATTGCTCCGTCCCTCTTAAAGTCCTGTCCTCGCTCCAGCCATTTCCACATGTTTGGGCCATTAAAGGAGTTCCTGGGAGGCCGGCGTTTCAGACGTAAAGCAGACAGTCTGATCATAGTTTTGATGTACTGAGAAAACTTTCTACCTTGGTGGTATCTAGTGAAACGCTGGGATAAGTGCATTCGTGTAGAAAGGGATTATATAGAGAAATAAAGAAAGTTTTCATTTTCTTCTGCACAATGAAAAATCCTATGGAACTATGGAGTTTAAGATCTTTGAGGTAGTTTTAGAGATTTTTAATTGGCATGAAAATGTTTTCCAGCTCTGGTTAACCATTTCATTGGTCAGTTTCTGGATCTACTGTAAGGGTTAGGGTTAAAAGTTAAACTAAACTCAGTAAAATCCAGAGTCGCAAGCCGCTGCTGGTCCCGGGCATATCCAAACCTGAAGCTGTTAAGCTCTTTATAATTACAGCATAGCTAATATAATAATCCTAGTGCTCTGTTTATATAATTCAACCCTCTCAGGAGGAAAATGGGAGCATGAAGGTCTGCTCCTGAGATGAATAACGACCTTTCTAAGGTTTGTATAGAGTAAATAAATCAAACACGGCGTCCTCTAAATATTTATCCAGCTCACTTTAGGAGACCTCAAGCAGGCCGTAACAGAATCTAAAGCACTTAATAAAGGTATTTGTAAGTTTATTATCAGGTTTAATCTGACATTTAGGAAACATTACCTCTCAAAGTCATTCTTTTTTTTTTTTTTTTTTATAGATTTCAACATTTATAAGCATTTATTTTTATAGAATTTTTAGGCATTCACGTTTTTTTTTTTTTTTTGTCTTTTTTTAATGTTGTGTTAATTCCTGGTAGTCGTCATGTTTTCTGTATTTAATTGCTGCAAGCATAGTAATAACATTTCCAATAAGTCTCACACACACCCACTCGAATTCTCGAAGCAAAAAAGTGCTTGGAAAAATTAAATGGAATTATTCATACAGTAACAGTTCCGGGAAGTAGATGTTTATTTAACAGAAATGTCAAGTCAAATGCTAGAGTATCAAAAATAAATGGCAAAGTTGTGTAAAAAAATTTTGAGAAAAAAAAAAAGGGAGAAAAAAAAATTCAGCACTAATAAACATTCAAGTGTATAGAATGGGAAAAGGCAATTGGTTTCCTAAATATACTAAACTTCTCATCTTTCATTAGCTATTACAGCAATAGAGCTCATGTGGTCACGTGATCCACAATCAAAGCTTTCGCCATTCATTCTTATACAACTAATATACCTCTGAACCAAATAATGATGAATCGCTGGCTAAATCCCCGTCCACTGAACTGCTGTACTGAACACCAGATGAGAGACATAACGGTGTACGTTGGGAAACTTCAGTCATTGTATATTACAGATTCTTCAATCTCTCACTGTTCTTCACAACACATTCAAGGATGGTGGACAACCTGATGTACAGTACGAGACGGTGACATGATGTATTTACAGCTGCCTCATCGGGTAAGGCTCAACGTTAAACGATTGTTTAATAAAAACAAAACACTGTTGAATGTCGAATCCCAGCGTGGATTACATTAACATTTTGTTCTCAAACATGTCCGGTTCTGACCTCATCATCTCCGTACCTTGGTAGTCTCCTGTTACTCTGCTCCGTGCTGTCTGACTGGTGACTGTGGTCAGTGTTTGTCTTTGCACAACAGTGTTTTTAGGCATTTAGCACGTGTGATTAAAACATTAACTTGAAAAAAAAGAAAAATTATATTATATATATACATATACATATGTGCGAACTATTAGGTATATAAGTGCCTGTTCATAATTGCATTTTGTTAAATATGCTTTGAGACATTATCTTATGAACTCTCTCTCTTCCACTTATTAGAGATCATCACAGCAGGGGTTTGAGTCCAATCCATTACAGGGCGAGAAACACGCAAACTCCACACATATACACATATAGTAGATCACTCCATTGTCAAGGTGGGACTCGAACCCTTTACCCTGAACGTGCAAGCCACCAGGTATTTGGGTGAACACCACCACGTCCCCCCTCCCCCCCAACCAATAAAATTACAAATTAAATCCTTCCCAACAGTGTATGACTAATGTTAAATAAACTTCTAATCAGTAACCTAATGAATAATTTCCCTTCCAGTCAAAAGTTTGGACACACCTTCTAAAACAATGCTGAAGGCTTTTATCCAAAATACACAATAATCTCCTCTGAACAGTTGATATTGAGGCGTATATCTGCTACTTCTGCTCTGTAAAGCTTCATAACGGCTCTAATCTGAGGTGCTGTTTGAGGTTAATCGGTGATTTCTGAGGCTGGTGACTCTAAATGAACGTCTCCTCTGCGGCAGAGCCAAGTTTTGCTCTTGCGTTCCTGGGAAGGTCTTCATGAGAGACAATGTCATCATGGTGACTGATGGGTTTTGCAAACGCACTCGACACGATACTGTTCTTGGAAGAACTGTTCCAGAATGGCCGACCTTCATGTCTTATAACAACAACAAGAGTCTGTTGCTGTTGTTGTTACTAAATTACTTAATGCCATATGTTTTATTTCATAATTTGAAAATCTCCAGTGTTATTCTGGAATGTAGGAAATAAATCCAAATCCGCCAAATACCGTAAATGTAGATTTAAGACACTATGCCACACTACGTCGAAAGCAATAGTATATACTGAGATTCGGTGTCAGGCTGCTTTGGACAGACCTGGCAACCCTGCGTCTGTTCAAACCATCCCTCTTTAGTTTCATTCACCCTGAGTAAGCACATGATCTGGGTCAGGATCGCCGTGGAATCTGTAGCCGATCCCATGAACAGATCCTAGTAGAGTAGTAATGAGGAGGAAACCGGCGCAGTCATGGGGTTAACATGTACAGGATCCTGAGCTCAGGATGAAACCTTTAAGCTGAGAGAGATGAAAAAGCTACAATCCTTCCAGCACCACCACCTCCACCATGTATTGTGATCTGCTAAATCGCACCTTTCCAAAAATCTGACAACTCGATATGATTTTCATTAGAACACAATAACCGGCCTGACTATGCCATGACCATTTCACACACCCTCTGTCCTTTTTGTCCTACTGTTTTTATAGTTGTGGGATCTTTTTTATAACTTGGGTTATAGGTGGGTTTTTACGAGGAGAAGTACGATTCTCGATTGTTTTCACGTCCTAGATTTGAAGCCAATAATTATTTGCAGATCCTACAAACACCAATAAAAAAATGATGTACCGTAAACCTGGCTGATTTTTAACCAAGTAACCCCGTAAATGCTTCTTACACAGCAATAAAACTCATTACAGTTTTATTATTTCACATCGACTCAGACTGGGTCAGTGTTATTAAACGAGGTGCCGGGCATGCACGCTGTCTGCACTAGAAACCCTTGGACAAGGTGACTGAGGGTAACTCCGTTCCAATCAAAACATCACAGCCAGAAATAGTGCGGCGAGCATGTGTCCCTGGAGCTCGGCCCAGCGTCCGGCTGCTCTGATATTACTCCACACACACACACACACACACACACACACTTACTGCAGCAGGGGTGGCTGCGAAACACTCTGTACACACACAAACACTCTCACACCCACTCTGAGAGCAGCCTCCATATGTTGGTATCGCTGTGTCAGATGTGATAGCGAGGGTATTGAACCATTTATGGTTAGCAAGCTGTGAGACGGTGTTCAGAAATCAGCTTAAGATGGAGTGGCTGGAGTGGATTTACTGTATCCAGGCTACATCACTCACCATGTTAGTGCTAGAGGGTATAATGTATAATGATGTAGCAAAGTAGCATTTCTCAATCCTAAAGTCTAGGTCTAAAGTTTCTATACTAACAACAAACATACAGTAGGGCGTTGTACAGCAAAGACTTGGGGCATTTATGGAAGTGTCACCATAGATGAGGGGGAGGGGGAGCTCTCAATCTACTGGATGATCTTCGTTCCAACCCTCACCTATGGTCATGAACGTTGGGTCATGACAGAAAGGACAAGATCGCGAATACAAGCGGCCGAAATGGTTTTTTTCAGAAGGGTAACTGGCTTTTCTCTTAGATGGGATGGGAATAGGATGGGAAGCTCAGGTCATCCGTGAGAAGCTCATAGTAGAGCCGCTACTCCTTGCCTGGAAAGGAGTCAGTTGAGGTGGTTCGGTCATCTAGTAAGGATGTCACCAGGACACCTCCCTGGGGAGGTTTTCTTGGCATGTCCAGCTGGAAGGAGACCACGGGGCAGACCAAGGACTAGATGGAGAGATTATATCTGGCCTGGGAACACCGTAGCTGATGTGGCTGGGGAAAAGGAAGGTTGAGGTTCCCTGCTGGAACTGCTACACTGCGGACCCGACTTTGGATAAGCGGTTGAATAAGATGGATGGATGGATGGATGGATGGATGGATGGATGGATGGATGGATGGATGGATGGATGGATGGGTGGATCTCCTGTGTCAGTGCTTTTTAACAATAAGAGGAAAAAGCTGTAATGTTGCAACTGCTATAGGATCAGTGCTAACAGAAAGTGAGTTGTTTTGTGGACATGAATGTAACTAAGTTAAGTTAAGTTACGTTAAGCCGTTATTTGTCACATATACATTACAGCACAGTAAAATTCCTTCTTCGGATATCCCAGCGTAATCCAGAGCGCAGGGTCAGCCATGATACAGCGCCCCGGGAGCAGACAGGGTTAAATGCCTTGCTCAAGGGCCCAACAGTGGCAACCTGGTGGAGCTGGGAATCGAACAGCGTATCTTCCGATCAGTATCTCTGAAAGCCCTCTGAGCTAACTAGATGGTTAAGGTGTTGGACTACTGATCAGACGGGCCCTAGTCCAAACCGGCTAACACTGTTGGACACTTGAGCTACAGTAGGTCCTTCATCCCCAAGTGCTTAGGTACAATCGGGCGTCAGACTAAGAACCCAACCATGTACAGTACGTCTCCAGGGGAGGGATATTCAGCGCCCAATGTGCGTGATGGCACATCGATGAACCTTATCCCTATATATAAAACTGCAGGAAGAGTCATTGTAATCAGTCTGCCGTGAGGTAAAGGTTACCACTATGGCCTCATT
>JAAGKR010012188.1:4938-9938 GCA_011419295.1 Clarias macrocephalus
GCCCCCCCCGCCCCCCCCCCCTCATTAAAATCCAGTTATGAATAGCTTCCTAAAAACCAGACCCTAAACTTTAATAGCTGGTCATTAACAAGAGTGCTTGTGGATGTCGGCTCTGTGATTTTCGAATCATTTCACTGCAATCGGAATCATTTGCGCCGTTCATCAGCGTGTGATTTCCATCAGAGATATGCCAAAACTGATGTAATGAAGAGTTAGTTATGAACCTTAATCGTAAGATAATTTTCATTAATCTCAATCGGTAAATGAACCGCAATTAACACTGTCCGTCCTTTATGAAATTTTAACGATCCGAGGTCCGTTGTGCTTGAAGAGAGACAAAACATTAAATTGTGATTAAAGCGGCCAATTTAAGAGGAGAGTAATCACTAAATGTCCAGAAAGAGTTGACGTGTCCAGTCTGCATCTGTGCTTTATGATAGAAACTTTTATTTGATTAGGAATTAATTCATTTTTTCTTTATATTTCTTTCCATTTCATTGTTTTCTTTAAAACATGCGTATAGAAATGAGCAACTGTTTCTATCAATTATAATGTTTTAAGATGAAATGAACTAATTCGTTACTACTATAATACTACTACTAATATTATTATTATTATATAAAAGTACATAAAACAATTGTTAAAAATAATAATCCAATTGGAGGTGATAATTACATATTGCATAATAAATGTAGTCTTTATAGTGGGTGATGTCCTGGAGTTCTCAGGTTAATGTCTTTTAAAACATAATGGAAATAAACAATGTTCCTATTGGTCCTCACTGAAGGTTCAAATCCGGGTTCATACAGTAAACAGTACTCAATGTGTTTAATTACTCTGAGCATTAGGGTTTACAGTGTACACGCGTAGGCTTTCTAATTACACATGATAAAATCTAAAGGCTCACTGTGTTAACATTTACTTTGCTTAAATCCGATACTAATAAAATTTAATTCTACATTTGTACTGTAATTTTAGTACTGTGATTATGAATTCGTTTAAGTACAATGTTACACTTGATTTTATCCGCTACTACGTGCAGCTCTAAAGGAGCTGCGGCTCATTAATCCTTGAGAGAATGAAATAAGGTCTGACGCGTCGGTCTATAGTTATATAGCGCCACTCAGTGGTCAAAGCCAGCAACTGCTTACCGTCTCCGTGAGGTGCGGCGGCAAAACTAGAAAACTGGTCTGCACACATCTGTAAGCATCAGCTGCTTTCTGCCAGGGTTGCCAGATTGTCTTTCATAAAATGAAATATGAAAAATTAAACTAGAGACATTTTTGGAGAGGTTGTAAAGCAGGGTCAGAGATATGCAGGACTTTTCCAAGGAAAAATGTGAGAATGCTTCTTGATGATTAACCTCCTCCTGGGAGTGTGAGTGTGTGTTTAAGTGGAGGGGTGCGGTTGATCAATTCATCATCAGTCTTAGCAACGATTCTGGCTGCACAAGATTATAAAAAAAAAAAAGTAGTAGAGATTTTAGAGTTGTCTGACAAAAATCAACAAGCTTGGGCAACAGGAGCAAACGAACAAAGCGGCACGACCCAAAAGCAGTGCATTTTCTGCCTTTTCTGTTCTGTTCTTCCATAGCTATTAGAAATGTTTGGATTTTTCAGAGTGGTGTGTTCAAACGTGAGGGAGTTATGGCCAAAGTAAAAAAAAAAAGGAATTTTGATAAAACCATCTGTCACATTTATTAGAAACGGAAAAGCACAAGATTCCCGGGTGGAGAATGTCTGCGTTGCCTCACGGTTCCATCCCTTCACTGGTATGACCCGCGTGATTTGCCAACGTTCTGTGATCTAAAAATTGCATTAACAGGCCCTGGAGTGGCTCAGTGGTAAAGTGCTCACTCTATCATCCAGCGATCGCTAGTTCCGCTAGTTCATTCCTGGGTGATGCTGTAGCCTCTCGCAGCCAGGGGGCCTGCAGAGAGCTGATTGGTTGAACTCTTGCAGCGTCGATCTCTCAGTAATCACGGCTCTACAGCCAATCAGGGACGTGTGGGAGAGGTGGGTGCCATCATGTGGCTCGGAGGAAACGCGTCATACTGTAGTCTTCGCCCTCCCTGACTGGTGGCAATTGCCTTAATGTGGGAGTAATGATGGGATGTGATTGGATAAGATTTTTTATGAGAAAAAACCCAGGGAGTCTTCACGGGGAGGGAAAAAAAATGTAAACATTTGCATCAACAATTGTAAGTGCGCCCCTACTTATAATAATAAGAATTAAATTCTAATAGACAAAACATGAATCAGGTGCCCTGGGAATGCAATGATGATCATTTATTCATATTTGTTAAAAAAAAAAAAAAAAAAAAAATATCAGTAAAACAGATGGCATGAAAGGACAGCAATCTGGATGGATTTCACAACTAACAAAGAAAGCAAAAATAAACAGCGAAAGAATATGCCCGCAAGAAGCAAAGGCCAGCCTGTCCGGTCCGATGCCAGAGGAAAGTCAATGCAGCACAAATCTCTGAATAAATTAAATGGTGGCCATAAGAGAAAAGCACCAGAACTCCCAGTTCACTGCAGCCTGATGCACATGCAAGCGAAGAGCTCGAATCGTCTCCTCAGCCTCCAAACACTCATGGGATGCACCGGACAAACTCGTCCAATTTACAACGCCCCACACCGTAAAGTACATCAACCAGAGCATCTGATGCCAACGTCCTTGTGCCAGACACCACGACACACCCCAAGAGGAAACCCAGATCCTACGTCATGTTAACGTAGATGCAACACTAAGTTCTAAACAATCACTCCAACCCGAGTTCAACATGGATCCTGTTTTATAATATCATTGTCCATGGTGACCTGATGTGTGTGTGTGTGTGTGTGATATCATTATTAATAGTAGTAATATTGTGTAACAATATTAATCATAATGTAAGAAGGCCAAATGTTTCTAATTATTATTGTTCTCTTTGAGTCTCTCTTTTGCATCCGAAGTGGTGATGTGTGGGAGAAGATCACCTGCGTCATTCATTCTCTCTTCCTCTCTCTCTCTCTCTCTCTCTCGCTCTCCCAATGTCAGAATGTCAGGCATGCTGTTTATGTCTCTGTCCATTTCTCCGAGGCGTGTGTGGGAGTCGAACCCTGTGGTTCGGGTCATCTGCAGTGTTGGTGAGTCACACACTCTCCCGGCTCGTATCGCACGCTGAGTGAAGGCCCGTACGACCCATACGACCTTCACGACCTCTCCAGGCACCAGCTGACATCATCTCCAGCCACGATCCTGTACACAGGGAAGGTTAATGCTCGTGAAAGTGGACGCTTTAATGAACATAATGCCGGTGATCTGAGTTCATGTTCGATTTGTAAAAGCTAACAGAAGGGAAACGAACAGGTATAAAACAAGAGTAAAAACTGAGATGCTACAAGCAGATATGAGGGCTGATTTCAAAACAACAAAATACATTGTCGTTCAGTTGTCTTGTGCTGGAGCTACAGTTCTAGATAATCTTCAAAGTACGATTAAAGCCTCTACATTTCAGTTTAACATTAAACAGCACTAAACAGAAAGAGCCAATTATCAGCGTCACAGAAACATAAAACATGAAAAGAGAAAAAAAGCACTAAATACCCCTTGAGTAACTGAGCCCAACCCATATAATTATCGAGGAGTCGATGAGTTCCTGCAATTTTATCTACTAATGGACAAAATAATGGCACCCTTTGGAAGGAGGAAGATATCTACAGTACAGTATGTATGATAGCCAGAGGTGGAAAGAGGACGAAAATGTTGTACTCAAGTAAAAGTTCTGTTACTTCAGTGAAATTTTACTGACGTACAAGTAAAAAGTAGCTCATAAAAAATTTACTCAGAGTAAAAGTTACAGAGTATTTTTTTTAACAGCAGGGGGGAGGGGGGGGGGGTGAGGGATTCTAGCGTAGTTCAAAACAGATGAGCAGATATAAATCTCACACTAGTTGTGTTTAACTGAAGGAACACCTTGGCATAATAAAGCTGTTGTCTCTCTTGTGCTTGAAAATCAAAGTGGTCAGTTAAATATGGCGTCACGTCCCAGTCTAGTGTCGGCCGGACAGCAAAAGACTGGATCAGGGTTCAATTATAAACTGTATGGAAATGGTGGTATATGGCAGAAAGAACTAGATCCAGTCATTAACTGATGAAATAATGAGGTTTGTATCGCTTTACACACACACACACACACACACACACACACACACACACACACACACACACACACACACACACAACAGGAGGAGGATCAGATTCAGGCCAAAATAATAAACTAAATGGTTTTTATATTTAGTAGCTAAATTACCTGCAAAAAAACAACAACAACACAAACACAAATCCAGGTCCCTAAACCAAAAACAGTAAATAAATTCCCTCTTCCCAAAATAAAAGGCAGCCGCGCCCCTACTACTGCTGAGTGCACAAACATACAGTGAAATTATCTACAAATATATACAAAGAGCCACCAAACCAAAGCAATAATCAAAGTCAATGGGAGGCAAAAAGTCAAAACCAAATACCAAAACTCCAGAATCACAACCTCGTTCCTCTTTCCCGCGTCTCTCTCCGGTTTATATCTGGTGGCGCTGGTTGATGACGTCACTCTCAGTGCGGAAGCGGCCGTGTGGAAGGTCGGGTAGATGCCGATGTGGGGAAACAATCAGAAAACCCGGAGTGGAGTCTGGAGCGGCGCGCGACCGGGACACGATACACACACACGAGCGCAACCGAGCGTTTATACAAAGCAGAATATTTTAATTATTTTTGCATTTTCATTCATTTGTTTTACTCAGTAACGAATATGATTTAAAATGTAGCGAATTACAAAACTTCAAACAAAACATACTTAAGTAAAAGTAAAATTACAGATTAAAAAAAACTACTTTAAAAAGTAGAAATACACAAAAACAAAACACTACTCAATTACAGTAACGCGAGTAAACGTCATTCGCTACTTTCCACCTCTGATGATAGCTGATGTGGTGCAGTGGCTGAGCTGCGTTATTGCA
>JAAGKR010012188.1:14938-17125 GCA_011419295.1 Clarias macrocephalus
GAAAATAATTCACTGTGGATGGATTGGTTATTACTCGCTGTATTATGTGTGCTTCAAACAAGCAATAGATAAACTCTGTGTGTGTGTGTGTGTGTGTGTGTGTGTGTGTGTGTGTGTGTGTGTGTGTGTGTGTGAAGAACATTGCAGGCCATAAAATTGTATACAATCTCATTACAATCAAATGATTCTGAAATCTGCACATGGATTTGTCTGTCTATCTATTGTTTGTTTGTTACCAAATTATTTGATATTTGCTGCTTGTTTGTTTGTTTGTTTGTTTATTTATTTATTTTCAAGGAAATTACATTTTAATTGGGGATTATTTTTAATTAACTAATTAATTATTTAATTTTATTTATTTGGCTGGGGGGGTCATTTATTTGTGAATATTGTTTTTAATCTTTATATATTTTTTATTTTTTCACATTTGGATTTTGTAAAATGTATTAATTCATAAAAACTATAAATAAATAAAAATATTTTTTATGGTTTATTTATCTCAAACTAATTATCGTTGTTTTGTTGATCTTTTATTTATTTATTTATTTATTTATCCTTCAAAGCATTTAATTCTAAAGGGATATTTTCTCCCTCTCCCTCTCTCTCTCTCTCGCTCTATTTCCCCTCTCTTATTAATTAATTTATTTGCAAAAAATACAATTTTAATTATTTAATTATTTTAATTTAATTATTTGATCATTTATTAATGAATCATTTTATTTTATTTTATTGGCGGGGGGGTGACTTATTTATTTGTGAATATTGTTTTAAATCCTCATTATTTTACATAATAATGTAAAATATTATTTTGTAATGTACATATTGATTTATGAAAGTAAATAAAGAAAGAAATAAATAAGCAAACATTGTTCTATATTTCATGGTTTATTTATTTCAAACACTGTTTTGTTGATCTTTTAGTTATTTGTTTATCCTTCAAAGCACACGATTCTAAAGAGATTTTCTCTCTCTCTCTATCTCCACTCTCTTATTTATTTATTTATTTATTTATTTATTTAAATAATTCACTATTTATAGTTCCATGTCAATCTTGTGAAAGGCAATTCCATGCAGAAGTCCGTAACCCTGCAACCGTTCTTTTATTAAACATTTGTTTTGTAAATCACCTTTTATTGTATTCTTTTTTTTTTACTTTGTAAACCACATCATATGCAAATGTTTATTTATCGATTTTCTTTTGCAGCAAACCAGTTTGCATTTAATTTATGTTACAGAGCTGCGTATTAAAGACAGTTAATGAGGAACGTTTAGCAGCGTATACTGTACACGTCTGTGTGCTAAACATCAGCGGAACCGCGGGACTAGGGAGAGACGATAGAATGTAAACATGTCATTAGTGCAGTTCAGCACTGCTGTGTGTGTGTGTGTGTGTGTGTGTGTGTGTGTGTGTGTTTGTGTCTTGTGTGTGTGTGTGCGTGTGTGTGTGTGTGTGTGTGTGTGTGCACGTCAGTAATTACAGTTTCAGTTGGAGTTTGATGATTTTGAAAAAACAGTGATGCACTGCTGACTGAAGATAAAAAAAAAAGTTCTGATGTTAAACTCAGAATTTAGACTTCAGTTTAAAATCAGATTTCTGGGCAATAAAATTTTTTAAAGTTTAAAGTCAATCAGATTTATTTATTTATTTATTTTTATTTTATATTTTTTTATGGTGGCCCTGATTATTTTAGTATATAATTTATTCTAAACTAAATTTAGTAACTCAATTATATATTGTAATTTAGGAACTGTGGATTAAAATCAATTGAAGAGAGATAAGCAATTACGCAATTTTCCTCTGGGATTAATAAAGTTCTTTGAATCTTTTATAAAAAGACTTTTGACATATACACACAGTCTTATGCAAAAGTTTAGGCACCCCTTGATAAGTAACAGATTTTGGTGATTTGTTAATCGAAAACATGTTCACACAGTCTCTCTTGGAAATGGAAAAAATGCTCAATATTTTCAGCAAACATTGAGGCATAGTTACTTCTTATGACATAAATTGAATACAAATTAAAAACATTATTATGGCACTGTGCACCCAGTTTGTGCACCCTAAGAGTTCCAGAGTCTCAGATTCTTTCTACAAGATTTCAGACCTTAATCAGCTCGTTAGATCTGATGCATCACAACCGCTGTCATTAGTAAATGCCAATTTCAAATACTTTGACCCTTCAAACC
>JAAGKR010012189.1:4835-17125 GCA_011419295.1 Clarias macrocephalus
CTAAAACTCCTTTAATAGCAATAACTTACTTTTAAACTTTAATTAAAGCTTAATGCATTAAAATAATAATAATAATAATAATAATAATAATAATAATAATAATAATAATAATAATATAGTTTGGACACACCTTCTCATTCAAAGAGTTTTCTTTATTGTGTTCTTTATTGTGTTCTTTAGCCCAAACGCGTCTCTTCTGCTTGTTGCCTGTCCTTAGCAGTGGTTTCCTAGCAGATATTCTACCATGAAGGCCTGATTCACACAGTCTCCTCTTAACAGTTGTTCTAGAGACGTGTCTGCTGCTAGAACTCTGTGTGGCATTGACCTGCTCTCTGATCTGAGCTGCTGTTAACCTGCGATTTTCTGAGGCTGGTGACTCGGATGAACTTATCCTCCGCAGCAGAGGTGACTCTTGGTCTTCCTTTCCTGGGGCGGTCCGCATGTGAGCCAGTTTCTTTGTAGCGCTTGATGGTTTTTGTGACTGCACTTGGGGACACTTTCAAAGTTTTCCCAATTTTTCGGACTGACTGACCTTCATTTCTTAAAGTAATGATGGCCGCTCGTTTTTTTCTTTACTTAACTGCTTTTTTCTTGCCATAATACAAATTCAACCTCTTTGAATGAGAAGGTGTGTCCAAACTTTTGGTCTGTACTGTACTATAGTAATCTAGATCACATACACGGGTTGTACCCAATCAGTATTATATAAAAATTCATATGTAATTATACCATCATCTATAAATCCTATGAAATAAGTAAACACTTGTTATTTTGATATTTTAATCACTTGATTACTATATCCTAGTGTTGATTTTGTGTATGTTTTAATTTGCAGAACGTTCCTGCTATTGGTGGACTGGTAACACATCTATTACAATTTGCTAACCGTTACATAAAATAGTAGACATCATTAATAAGTACAAACAAAATAGGCATTGTGGAGCGAGTCAGACACAGACATGAGGAGACACAGATCGCTGAAAAAAAAAACTATTTTATTTAATGATAAAAGGGAGGTGAGGGAGCGAGGAGAGTGAAAGTCTCGGTGGGGCTGAAGTGGAGCGGACGGGTGGTGCATTTCTGGAGACGATGTTGCGGTTAATGCCGTGGAAGTCACAGTCCGCCGAGGTTGAAGGAAGCCGAGGAAGCACCATGACTGCAAACTGGTGACGGGAAATACGATGCCAGACGTGGAAACTCCAGCATGCATAGCAGAGTTGGCCTTGGTACCGAACATACCGTTTTCTTTCAGTTTTGACACTGAGCGTAGAATGAGTGGATAATAAGGCAATGGCTTAAGTCTCCATGAGTGAGAGAAATCAGCAAGTTACTGTGAGGGTTAACTATAGGGTCCACTTGGCTCTGCAGAACCACTAACAGATCGCACAGTTCTCCTCTTCTGTTAGTGTGATAATATAACAAGCTGGATAAAGAAGAATGACGCCAGTTGGGGCTGACTGCAATCTTCGGGTGCAGTGGAGCATCTCCTGCAGTGCTTTAACAGGGTCTGTTACCTGCTGGGACAGGGAGACAATGCAGTTAGAGGGAGAGTTTTGCTCACCAACAGCCTCTGTATCTGCACCGTACCCCTGGGCTAAGCAGGCCGGGTGGTGTTCAGCAGGGTTCCCCCTCAGACAACAGGACCAGCAAGGATGATCGGGTGGCATCTTCACAACCTAGAAGGAGAGGGACAGGTAGGTTTGGGATCACTCTGGCTGTAATCCTATGTTTACCCCACTGGTCTTCCACCATGAGGCAGACAGCTGTTCTGGGTTCTGTTTTGAGTCTGGTTCCTTGTATGGTTTCTTCCTCAGGTCATCTCAGGGAGTTCTTCATTACCACTGGCTTACTCAAAATGAATCTAAATTGACATCTGAATTTCTGTACCACTGCGTAATCAAAGGACAGGAGCACATGGAAAATATTTAAAATGCCTTTCGTAAATGTGTGATTCTTTTGTCATTTCTAATCTTTGTTAATGATCAGATTGTTAATTTGTCTATAGCTATTAGTCATGTATTATTAAGAGTTATTTTCAATAAAATAAAATAAAACACAAATAGGTAAATTAATAAAACATTTTTTAAAAAGAAAAATAAATAATGTCTGGTCCATTATCACGGTTTTCTTTCGTGTGTTTGCCTTTTTCTGTAAATTTACTAGTATTCTGTTCCCAGCATTATGTATCATTAGTTAAGAGTTTAGGGTGGCTCCCCATGTTACACTCTTATCATTTAAGAGTACAGAGTACATGGTGTCTAGGGTTTTCCCCCCTTGCTTTAGTTTATGCTTCTTAAGTAGTTTCACAGTTTCCTTGTAGGGTTTTGAAGATGTTAACATGCCCATCTACTGCAATTGTGAGGTGATGACGGCAGATGGGTTGTTTTGCACTTTTTTTAAGAAACATGTTGAAAAGGCAAATTACTCATGGTAAATTGTTTTTAAAGAAACCAAACTAAGAATAATTAATGTTTATACACTCCTGATCGAGCTACGAGAATATTATATAAAATAAAATATTATATAAAATGATTCATCAGTTAAACTTAATTTACCTATGCCACATTGTCCGGTTTAAAAACATCACATTAGTATCGCCACTTTGCTTCATGTTTATTGGCTGTATTAAAAAGGTTTATATTAAACTATCACAATCTCATTTAACCATGGCCTAGAAGATTAAACAATTTATATTTCAGTTACCCAGTCTAAATTTCTAGTAGGTCTAACACGACTTTTAAATGAATGTTAAATATTTTTCCTCACAGTGTGTTTATAGCTGTTTGAATCTCTTAAACATTGTCGCATACATACTGTATAGGTTTAGTATACAACACAGTTTTAATTCTGGTATTAAGTAGAATAGAAAACATGGTAATAAAAAAGTCCTTCCCAGTCACTTGTAGGAGCCAAAATTTGACCCTTTTCATAAGGTAGCCAGGTAACTCATAGAGCCACTGTGATTTAAGCTGGAGCTGTGGGTAAAATAAACTTAGTTTGCTGTTCTTTGCTAGTAATAAGGATAATAAAGACTAATTATAGTTGAAAGCAACGATGACGGGCCCAAGCACTCTGCGCCACTGCTGCAATAGGCCACAGATATTGGAAAAAATGCATCACACTATGATGTTACTCAATGTGATGTCACTGAACGTGTCACTGAATATAATGACACTCAGTATAATGACACACAGAAAGTTATTCATAATTTTTCAGTGCAAGTTTATCACGGCTGACCGATTTGAGATATCAAAAATCCCTCCGCAATTTTGCATCGTTAATGTCTTTAGATTACATCGGCCTGGTTTGGTGGTGATTATGTAAATTCCCTAGGACGAATATATCAAAATCCAGCAGGTGCGTTTTTGGATTTTTTATGCATTGTGCGAAAGTTGTTTGGCTCAATAAACTCTAATTGTGTACCAAGTTTCGTGTGTCTACGTGCAATTGTGTACGAGCCTTGCAGCAAAATCTTATTTGGCCATGAGACTCTCAGGCATCCTAATGGCAGCAGATTCCAAGCTGTCTGCCAATTTTCATGAGTTTTCGAGCATGTTAAGACACCCAAAAAGCCCAAAAGGTTGGGAAAAAAAACTTAGGAAAACAAGAGTGTGCTGCACACTATAGTGCTTAGGCCCCAATTAACTGACGATGTTTGGCTAAGATGAATTTCCCTGCAGACACCTTTCAAGCACCAACTTCTGGATAACCATCTTGTACCTCAGGAGGAGGAAATAGGGAAATGAGGTAATCAGTTGGTTTAAGGAGCACCCAACTATTCCACCCTTTACCTCAGAGTCAGAGTTGGAGGAAAATGGGGGGGGGGGGGGGGGGATCAGCGTTATATGTGAGGTCCCCGAGGTAGTCAAACAACTCCATAGTGGCAAAGTCCAGAGATTTATGAGATCATTCTGTAAATGCTGAAGGCTTTAGATGTTGAAGGGCTGTCTTAGTTGAAGACTGGTCCTGGTTGTGGAGTAACGAACCAGCTTTTTACTCCTGCAGGAATCCTGGAGGGACTTGGGAATATGCCGATCCAGTCTGCATGTGTTTTGTGGATTTGGAGAAGGCGTATAATCAGGTTTCCTGGGATATTCTTTGGGAGATGCTGTGGGAGTATGGGGTGAGAGAGTCAATCCTCAGGCCATCCAAGCCCTTTGCCCAAAGTGAAAGCTGTTTTCTTGGCAGTAAGTTGTTTCCAGTGGGTATTGACTGCGGCCAGAGCTGTGCTTTGTCACTAATCCTGTTTGTGATATTCATGAACAGGATATCGAGGTGCAGCCAAGGAGGAGAGTGTGTGTAGTTTGTTTTGGCTGAGGATTACAATGCTGCTTTTTGCAGTTGTGGTCCTGGCGGCATCATCAAATCTGCAAGCATGGCCCTCACCAGGAATCAGATGGCTTGTCAACTCCAGTTAGAGAGCCCCAAGTAATTATCCCAAGTGAAGGAGGTCAAGCATCTCCGGGTCTTGATGCTAGTCTTTTAAGTAATGGTTAGCAAATTGTAATAGATGTGTTAGCAGACTGCCAATGACAGGAATGGTCTGCCAATTAAATGAAAAAAAAAAAAATTCTGATAAACATTAAAATACTCTTGGATATAAAATAATCAATGTTTTCTTATATTATAGGCTTCTTTCCACGTAAAATGTTCATGGTATAATTACATAAGAATAGCATTTTTTTACATGACTAAATGCTAAATGCAACTCGTAAATACTCTACAGTAGATTACGTTATGTCTTAACTCAGTTTATTTAAGTCAATTGTCTTCTTGCCAATTTACCTGGATATAGCTCTTTTCTGCCATTATCCACCTGTGCCCAAGGATTTGCCTGAAATTTGGTCGATATTTAGGGTTTTGCTCCAGACACCATGATATCAGCTTGCGACAATCTGTGAATGCAGTGATCGGCGAGACAGTGACAGAAGAAGAGAAGTTTTGTCATCATACAGTATATACTATTTCTGTTTGCAACTTCCTCTTTTCCTTAGTTTCAGTATTTTCCCCCAAAATGTTATTAAAAGTTACCAATGGTTAAATCCATTATGCTATAAAATGTTTTAGCTTTATTTCACATGTCTAGATGTGATATTTAAATTTTCTCACCTTCAGACACACCAGGAGGGAAGTGCAGGTGCCCTTCAACGATTTCATCCGATGACTTAAAGGGCACTTCTCCACAGACTATTTCATACAGCATTACACCCAGAGACCAGATGGTTTTGGGACGGGCCATGTACTCTCTACAAAGGTACCACTCAGGGGGGTTGTAGTCTGGAGTGCCTGAGTGTGCAAGAACAAGCAACAACTATCAGCATTATCACAAAAACTTATTCTCCACTGGATTTACTTTCATTCTATCCCATAGCTTTAATCTCACTCGTATCCCATAAACTTTTACCTGGGCAATACTTGTACGGGGTGTCCTTAAGCAATTCACCAGACCCAAAGTCTATTAGCTTAATATGCAGCGTCTCCGTGTTAATGAGGATATTCCCAGGCTTGATGTCATTATGAAAAACACCACAGTCGCAGCAATGACGAGCAGCCACAATCACCTGCAGTATGATGTCTCGGGCAACGGGTTCAGGCAGTTTACCCTTGTGAAGTTCACAGAATTGTACAAGGTTCATGCAGGGACTGGGTCGCTCCAGGATCAGGACGTTGTAGTTGGGTATCTTAAACCATTCCAGCAGCTCCAGCACATACGGACTGCTAACCGGTTTAGACACCAACTCCATTAATCCCACTTCTATAGGGACAACTCTTGAATCGTCAGGCTACGGTTAGAAAAAAACATGGTTGGCACAGGTTTGAAGTAAATTCATTTAATCTGGACAGTTGAGATATAATGTACTCAGCAAACATTCAAGTTTTAAGTATAATAAATTTTAATGGAAGAAGAATGAGTAAATGGACAACATTTTAGTCAATATTTGGTCCATTCTTTGGTTGCATTGCTTCTCTGAATAATCTCATATATAAAATAAATGTACTTACTATGGTCATCATTTCACCAAATGCATCATGTGCACAAAATTTAACAGCAACCTGTGGACATGCACAAATAAATACATGCAGGTAAACTATTGCATGAAACATTTTTAAAACATTAACCTTTGTAACCTTTTGGTTAAGTACATATAATACCTCTCTGTTATCTGCTTTGCGAACTCCTGCATACACAGCGCCACAACCTCCTTGTCCCAGTAGAGCTCCTATAATGTACCGTGCAGTAACCTCCTTGGTTATAATTGAAAAAGCCCAGTGCTCTTGGACTCTACTGTGGTAGTCTATAATAAATGAGACATGGGTCACACACACACAACAAGGTTTTTGTGCAAAGGTGTATTCTGACTTACCATCTTCAGAAGCAGCAGGCACATCCGGAGAAGTCAGTGTCTCACTGTGCTTCTTTTGCTCAATACTAAAATTAGAAAAATCTTCCTCTGCTTTAAGCAGCAGCTGAAGATTCACCATCCACTCAAGTTCTTCTTCACCAAACATGTAATGTAAGGATAAGGGCACAATATCATTACAACTGTTAATTCTCAAATACTGTTACTGTGGAGCTTTTTCATACCAAAATCATGTCGCTTGTCAATTGCAGTTTGGATGGGGCCATCTTCTGGCATGGAGGCGCATAAAGGATTCATCAGAGACAGGTACCAGTCCTTTCGTTTCTTAACACCCTTGAGCTGAAGCATAAATATTATCAGAACTTACCATATGGACATGCTGACGTGCAGATATACTTACTTTGGATGACTTTGTACAAAGACATCTAAAGCCTGTGAAGAGGATTACAGCAACGTTTTGTAAATTCTGTAACCTTTGGTACGTAATCACTTTCTGTAAAAGAGATATCTTTAACATGCTTTAAATTATTTCTTTGTGTCTGCTCTTAGTGTCACTCTGGGAAAACTTGTATAATTGAAAAAAAAAAAAAAAACACTGTTGAGAATTTTCATTAAACATTTTTGTTTACAAAATCATTTGCAGCACTTAATGAATCTAATACTTGATAAAAGGAATCACATAAAGCTTGTGCATTGTGTTGCTGCAACAGATATTGAAACGGTACAAACACCATGAGCATCTGCTATGTGTGTGTGTGTGTATGTGTGTGTGTGTGTGTGTGTGTGTGTGTGTGTTATACCTGGAATGCTCAATTAAACATCAGGACTTTCACACATGGCATCACTAGCATCATCATCGTTCACAGGTTTCCCGTATTACACAATATTTCATTGTGGCCATCAATTAAATCTATAAACAATTAAAATCATGTCATTTAAATTTTCATGAAGAAAATTATTTAAAACTTATTTTATTAAATAGATTATTAACAGAAATATATGCTAACTTCATTTTATTGATGGTTTTAGATTTTAGGACACAAATTGTTAAAATTTCACTTTAATACTTGTTACTCTATAAGAGTCACTTGAGGAAAACTGCAGCCATGGCAGCCATAATACACTTCATGAAGGGGATTTATTAATATTTATTACAGCTGGATGGTAACTGCCTACAAGACATGTCTTTAGACTGCAGGAGAAACCCAGAGTGCTCAAAGGGAGGACATGCAAACTCTAAACACACATACAGACCTGAGTTGGGATTTTATTTTAACCCACAACTCTGGAGGTCTGAGATGACAGTGTTAAGCTCTGAGCCATCCTGTCACCATTTTGCAACTCCCTTATCATTTAAACTACAATAACTGTTATTATTTTAGCTTAACCTAGTAATAATTAGGGAGGGGGGGGGTGGGGAGATCTATAGATACATAGATACAAATCTCGATTCTTTTGTGTGCGGCTATTGCAGGTATTGCCACACTGACTACAAAATCAATTAAATTTATGTCTGTTTTTTATGCATTTGAAGTGGTAAAACAGTGCGATTCCTGGATATTCCTAGAGACGTTTTTTCTCTAAAACTTTTGACCCATTGATAGGCGGAGGAGCCGATTTTTTGTGGTTTGTTTTCAGTTTTTCAAAAATCTGAAATAAAAATTCATATAAAATCGAGATATTTATAAATGATGATATGTACAGGATCACAGTACTAATTTGTCATATTGGGTGATCCCTGGTGATACACATGATTACCAGTGATGAACTCTGCCCTCAAGAAATCCCATTTCTGTATACTTCTTTTTAAAAGACTAGGTGACAAATGTTGAGAATGTTAATGCTATTAAATATTTAAATATTACTAGATGAATTCATTGCTTTGTGTCCATGTAAACATAACGCCTAATAACTCAGGTTTAAGTCGAGATGTTATTGTACCCTTTAAACCCATATGTCATTAGATCTGGTAATAATCTCAGTGTAAGTGTGCGAGTGTTCTTTAAATGTCTATTTTTCAGCACCCTCATGTCACACCTCAGGTTTGGCTGCAGTTTTCATGGAGTGACCCTTAATCAGTATGTTCAACTTCTACAACTTTCCACCTACTGTATAGTCATCTACATCAATCTGATTATTATTGGCCTCGATATTCTCCCCTGGTAATTAAAGAGGGTCTCGTGAAGGCGCACACACACACACACACACGCACCTGTCGGTGAGATTTAGCTTCGGGTTCTCTGCGTGTATTCACTCGGTCTTTTAGTCAGTCCCACAGCGAGTCTGAAGAATGAGAGACGATGCTCTCCGAAAGAGCTGAAGAACATCTGTGACGTCACCGTTTCAATCTAAACGACGCGTAAATGCGCGCGCACGTAACAGGACTCTTTGATCAGCTGCGCTGGCCGCACGCGCCATTCAGACACGCCTTCTTCTGTCTCAGGGCAATCAATCAATTGTTATATATCGCGTCCATAATGAAGAATAATAATGCTCCTGCGGGTTTAAGTTTTTAAGGGATGGTATTAAATATAAATATATGTTTATATTAACATTAAAGAACTGTGTCCCCTACACGAATGGTACAGTGAAATGCTGTTAAATAACTATATTAAAATAATTATGTTAAAAATGTTTTTTAAAGCAATCCTGTTATTTATTGTTACTATTACTATTTGTAAAACCCAAACAAACGTTGCTTTTAAAAGTAAAGATAAAATATCATCACAATCACAGCCATATTCATTCTAATTAACTGGTCTAGCAAAAGGATATGATTACTTAAAATAGATTCAAGTTATAAAAATGATAATTGTTATACTATAATATCTTATTATTAAATTTTAGTAAAAGTACAGTCACTAGCCATTAGATACAGTGTGCTAGTACAGAACTGCTTTAATTCTTTGTGTATAGATTCAACAGGTAAGCTATTGTGAGAAGGGCCAAATTATAATGGCTTGTTGACCGGGTCAGAGCAACTCCAAAACTGCAGTCCGGTCATACCAAATGTAATCCAAGGAAAGAAAACCAGTGAACTGGCAATGGGTGTCATGGGTGGCCAAGGTTTACTGATACACATGGGGAGTGATGCTGGTTCCAATAAGAACGGTGTCAGAACACACAGGTCATTACTGTTTTGTTGGCAAAGGGGGACCTACTGAATATTAGACAGGTGGCCATAATATTATAGCTGATCAGTGTATGTGACAAATAAAATTAGAATTTTATTAAAAAAATTATTCTTTTGCAAATTGTCCTTGCTTGGAATAAATACATTTGTATTGTGAACATCAGCGATCTGCCTTTGTGTGTTTTATTTATTGTAGAAATATTATTAACCCCAGTCCATCATCTATACAGAACTGAAAATATAAATCAGTAAAAAAAAAGTCTTTGGTAGACTGAATATGATTGGTTGTTGTTTGAGTTCAGACTTTTTTTTAGACTGAATCTAATTGATTAGTGTTTTGGTTCAGACGTTGGTCTTTGACAAATTATGATTAACATTCTTTATTGAAAAACAAAGAAACTTGAAAAAAAAATACATTTTGGGATCTTTTTGGATTATATCATCATTTCATTTTGCAAGTAGCAATTATTAACAATTTATTAGCTATTATAGGCTACACATATTTATGCAGACACAACAACAAAAAATAGTTTTTTCCTCCCAATGAACACTGTAGACAAAGTGCACAATTGCTCAGGCAATTTTAGTTCTGCCCTGTGCATGTCCACTTCGACTGTGTCCAGTTGGTTGGTTTAACATTTGAGGGTTTTGGTAGCCTGAATTTGATTGGTTGGTTTTGAGGTTCAGACTTTGGTAGACAAAGTTTGATTGGTTGGTGTTGCGGTTCAGACTTTGGTAGACTGAATCTGATTGGTTAGTGTTTGGGTTCAGACTTTGGTAGACTGAATCTAATTGGTTAGTGTTTGGGTTCAGATTTTGGTAGACTGAAATTGATTGATTGGTCATTTCACTTGACTGGAAATAAAGCACATCTCTGTTTGTCTGGAATTGAAAAAAGTAAGTTTTCGTAAGTTTTTGAATTGTAAATGGAGAAAATTATGTGAGTGAATAGTTTTTCTGTAATTTTGCACTCACATCTCTGGAAGTTTGTATGCTTCTTTCTGGGCCTGCAGGTAGATGAAAGTAAGAAAGAGTGACTAATACTTTAATCTTTACAGAAACAAACACCACATAAATGACTGAAACATTATTGATTATAGAACTATAACACTAACTGGGAGGAGAATCAGTCATGATGCAGGCCAAAATATTTGTTCATGTTGTGTTAAATCTACATCTGGTGTGGGTGTGTGTGTTTTTATGTGAGAGGGTTAGTACCTTCTGACTTGTGTCTCTTATATAAAGTCACAGTGAGGAATATGATACCAACGAGTAGCACCAGCAGACTCACTGACACAGTCATCACTGTGGAAACCGGAAAATCTGGAAGATAAATCTGTGATCAGGCATATATATATAATTTATATAACCATATACAGTACATATATATATTATTTAACTATTAGTGAATAAATAATATATTATATAATAATATATTACAAGTCATGCAGTTAGCTTACAGACTATTGGTGTGATGTGCATGTATGTATTATCACCTCTTTCAAGAGATGCCGGGGTAGACCATGATGATGATGATGATGATGATAAAGATGATGATCTTAAAGAAGGAGATGAGTATTTTGTTGGTACTGAGGTTGAAACAGGAACATATAGATCTAAAGCACAGAAACATTCAGTTCATAAGTATGATAAATTACATCCAGATCCAGCATGTAACTGAAACATGCCTACATATATACTGCTAAAAAAAAAAAGAAACAAGGAAAAACATCCAATACTATACATATCTATACTAATATAAACTGGGTAATGGGTTAGGAACAAAAGGATACCACATAGTTTGATTAAAATTAAAATTATTAACCTACCAAGGGCAGAATTCAAAGACACCCAAAAATCATTAAAAATTATGCAGCTGGTTACTAAATTTAGCTGAAATTTAATTGGAGCAAGTGTCATATCGTGCATCTGTGATGGGTGTGCGGCTAAACCTGTTATCACTTCCTACTCACTCCGTAGGCTCCCTACGTAAGCGGCCCCCCTTTTCTGATCAGGGCGGGTGGCGATGATTAACGCTAATGGACCTCGGGCTTTCTCGGCATTGAAAAAAGCGAAGCACAGAATTTAGTCTGGGGTCTGGAAACACAGCAAAAAGTCATGCGGTGGAATTATGGAGAGTGGCACACCGAGTGCCACCCTTTGATCTCAGTGAAAAGTATAGCGCGGAAAAGAACTGCTTGCACCTTTACTTCCGCGCAGAGCCTGCCTTCACATCCCCATGCGCCCTGAGAGAGCTGGGAGGGGCCAGTCTTAGCTCGTGTCTTGGCACTGCTGCCTTTTGCCAACTGTGTGCCACATTCCAACTGGGCACTGCCACCAGACCTGCACGTGCACACCTTCACTTCCTTCTTTCCTTTCCTTTTTTCCTTCCTAAATAAAATGACCCTTTTTCCCATAACACCTCATGTCCGTGTGTCTGTGGTGCCACCCGTGCACAAGGGCCAAACCCGTGCACAAGTCAAAATAGTACAGTACTCAGTAGTTTGAATGGCCCCATGTGCTAATATGGATGTCTGACAACGTCTGTGTCCTCAGGTATCTCCTCTCAAATATGAACCAAGGCATCACAAGCTCCTGGACAGTCCCATGTCCTAGAGGTGTTCTAGTAAATTTAGGTCAAGCGGTGCATTTAGAAATTCAATGGTATGAATTTCTAAATCCTCCAGAAACTACCCGTATACTCTCGTCACATGAGGCTGGGCATTGTTGAGCACCAATCGACCCTGATGGTGCCAGGCAGTGAGCACTGGGCCCACTTAAGAATGGGTGGGCCC
>JAAGKR010012190.1:0-17125 GCA_011419295.1 Clarias macrocephalus
TCTGTATTTCTTGGCTACCATGAGTTCCTTTATATATATATATATATATATATATATATATATATATATATATATATATATATATATATATATATATATATAAAATTCACTGATTGTTTAAGTGTTTCATAGGCTTAATTTTTTTTATATGTGAACACATTTTTGTTGAATTTCACTGATCATTTCCTCATTTGACAGTGAAATTTATCAGATGTTAAAAAGACTCACGTGACATCTCCGGCGTAGTGTCGGATGCGGAAATCACGGTTGAACTCCATTGTCTTGTCAGTGGGACACAGCTGCAGTAAGCGAAAGACAGGATACAGAACGTAATGAACATCACCACGCCAGCATTAATACATAAATTTTCACATTACTTATTTATTATTTATTAGACTGTTTGAGATTTTGTGTATAAATGTCGCTCTCTGTTGTCCAGCTTGTAAACTGCAATGGTGGTCATTTAAAAAAAATAAAATCCATAAAGCTTATTGGAGACAGTAAATTAAATACTGAGGCAAATCAGATACACACATCATCTTAAAAACATTTTATGTCAACGTTGCTGTCCAAAGTGCTGAATCTGAAATAAATATAATTAATGATAATAATAATATTCAGTTAACATAAAATGGCCATTTTTTATGATAATTTTGTGTATCATATTTTGTGGATATCCACCATTATTTGCCCTAATAATTGCCTCTATCCTCTTTCGCATTGTCTGGTCAGCATTTGGATCCTCTTACTTCCTTCCTTTTATATGATATTCCTCTTATAATCCTCATATTCTTCTCTCTTCCCTCACTGTTTCTGCACATGTGGTGCTGAAATTTTACATGGTTGTTTATATATACAATGCCTATAGCGGTCCCACAACATGCTACCACCACCGTGCTTCATTATGGAAAGAGTAATATATTGCTCTTTCTCGTACTCTCTCTCGGTAGTACACTGACCATGTCACACATTATTTTCTACCTTGCGGGACGTGTAGTGAGGGTGCTGCCCGAGCTTGTTGTTCATGCTCTCCAGGCAGACGGTATCTGTGACTTTTCCAACAGTGAGGCAGGCCTCGTCCAGAATGGAGATGATGCCCTTATGTGCCTGCTCCACTAGATCCACAATGATCTGGTTATTGAAGTAGTCGATCTGTGCAAGAGGATAGAAAGGGTTGATATCAATTATACAAATTGAGTCAAATGGCCTGGCTTATTTAAAGCAGAAATCAGGCGCAAGTGCATATCCGAGAGTTTAAATGTGCTGTAGGATGTGATGATGTAAGTGTGTGATGATGAAATACACATGCCCTCTTGTCCTTTCACTACCGTATATGGTAAAGCTGCATTCAAATATACTGGCTTGTGAACCAAAAAAGGAAGAAACGAAACTCCTTGTCTATCTAAGTCTGCCTGTCCGGTCCAATCCCACAGAAAAGCCAATGTGGCAAGACATTGCTGAAAAACGTCAGTGCTGGCTATGATAGAGAGATATAAGGACATTCAGTGCACCACACCTTGCGACATATGAAGCCAACCAGGCAAAGAGTTTGAGTTTATTGATTTGCCCACTAATTTCCCCAGATCTCATCACCCCAGCTACTAAGGATCCACCCTAAAGGACCCACCACTAACGTTCTGGTGCCAGACACCACAGCACACTTATAGTGGTCTAATGGGGAGCTGTCCAAGTGAAGTGGCACAAGGGGAACCTATGCAGTATTGGGCTTAATGTTTTTATTATTATGTTATGTCATATATATTTGTGTTGTGTTGAAGTGCAATGGATTGGCACCCTGTCCAGGGTGTACCCCACCTTGTGCCCTAAGTCTCCTGGGATAGACTCCAGGTCCCCCCGTGATCCTGAATACAGGATTAAGTGGTATAGATGTTGAGTGAGTGAGTGAGTGAGTGAGTGAGTGAGTGAGTGAGTGAGTGAGTGAGTGAGTGAGTGTTGTGCTCACATGTTGCCAGGTGATGCCCTCTCTGTGGTACTCCTCCTGCTCCTGTCTCAGGATCAGCTCAATGAAAAGCTGCTGTAGCTTCTCGTTACAGTAGTTAATGCAGAACTGCTCAAAACTACAGCACACAACAACAATTTAATGGAGTAAAATATAATAGACACCCCACAATCATATTTCACACTGATAAAATATATATATATATATATAGGTTTAGACTGTAATATTCTGACTGATCTAAACACATTCATTAAATGGACAAATACCTCTATTTATATTCAGACGTAAGCATATTTGACATGCTCATATTTTTTGGTTGGACAAAAATAAATTTTAAGGATGAAGCAACATGACAGGAAATCCATAAACTTCCAACTAATGTAAAACATCATTCCATTGGTCCAAACAACATGTTATACATGCTAAAAACAACATTATGTAATGATATAGGGAGACACTAGAGGAATTCATAACTTTACGCTTGCTTTGCCTTGTTAGGTCACGTCTCAATTAAAACAGCTAAGGAAAATGCTCACCTGTTATTGTCAAAGATTTCAAAGCCATAAATATCCAGCACTCCGATCACTGTGTTTTTGCCGTGCAGAGCCGGGTTGTAGTCCTTCACTTCGATCACACTGTTAATCCGAGCCACAATCCAGCCGAACAACCGCTCATATAAAGCCTATGAAAGTTAGAGAATGAAAAGAATGAAAGTTATGTGTAAATCATAGAAACCATAATTATCTAAATTGAGTACATGTTTACAAATGAGAAAATTATCTGTGCATTTAAATGAAAAACAAAACAAGTTTTTGTTAAAAACAAAGATCAGTTTATTATCAGGTTATTAAGATCTGTTCTAATTTTAGATAGTTTTCAGACTTTTGTAATTAATGTAATTCATTAATGTAAATAATTAATGTAATGATGTTCATATTCTACAAAGTAAGGCAGGTCACACACTTCATGTTTATACAGGAAAGCATTAGAGCACCTTGGCGAAAGCATCCCGGCCATAGCTAGCCTCCTCCTCGCTGTGCCCTTTCGAGATGACCTCACCACCCCCTGTGGCCACTGTCCGATGCAACATTGTATTATACACACTCTCGTCATCGGAGGTTGTGAGCTCAGCGATGTGTGTCACTGCATCACCTCCGACCACCGTAACGGTCTCGCCATCACTCACAAACTGCAGGTTTCCCTGAGAGGAACAATGAAAAATGCGCAGGCAAACAGAACAGAACACAACAGTCAGAAATCTTATCATTTATTAATTAAAATCGTAAGCTAATAACTTAATTTCAAGATTTTATTTTTGTAATGCATAAATAGTTTCATGTTATTTTTAATCTGCTTATTCTGTATTCACATATTATATAAAGAATGTTATCAACAATTGTATAATTAATTAAAATAGATGTTTGCCTTAAAATATACTGCAGAGTAATAAAAACAAAAATATTTGGATCACATAAAATTCATATAATGTAGCCCTTAAAACTTTTTTTTTTTTTTTTTGCATTTTTTTAATAAACATAGTGTATATTGGGTTTAGGGTTGTTCAGTATAGAGTGACAGCACAAAATAGGCAATATGATAAACTGAATGTTTTTTTTTCTTTCATTTTATCCAACTATACAAACATGACTGAGCAAAAAATGCATGTAAATGTAATGTCATAGGCAAAGACATATCACAGCTACACGCAATCACGTATGTTGCTGGTTGTTTTTGGTTGCTTTTATGATCAAAAAAGATTTTTAATTATTATTATTATTATTATAATTATTATTGTTGTTGTTGTTGATGTTATTAGTTTTATTAATAATAATAATAATAATAATAATAATAATAATAATAATAATAATAATAATAATAATATAGGTTCTACATATTTGCAATATCCAGTAGTGGTAATATTTACACATTATAGAAATGCACAGTTTGATGTCTAAAGCTTCCCCATTAACACACACCAGCAGGACTTCCATATAAGCACATATATACTTCATACTGTATATATTTTTCATCTTCACTGGCCTATGATGTATTGCTGGCACAGATCTATGCTGTGTAGGTTTCAAAAGTATTTAAGTCATGAAATAATAAAACTATTTATGAATCAATTCTGAACATTGTCATGCAGCTGTACTATATTTTGATGTAAATCCATATTTTAAAAAATATACTGACATTCCATAACATTTTATTATTATTTAAACAAAACAACGTATTACTTATTGATTGTTTGTTTTATTTGTTACTCATAAATTATGAGTAACAACTTAACGTATTAAGTTTAATATTCTATTAAGTAACATAATTGTTTTTTTTTATTTTATTATATACTATACTATCCACCCCAGTGATTTTCTTCTTTCATCTTTCATAACTGAGAAAACCTTCTTGGGAATGCGCGCGTTTGATTTGTACCAGAAGAAGGATGGTGGCCAGGATTTTATAGATGGAGTTGATCTCCTCCGGACTGAAGCCAATCACCTTCAGCGCGCTCATCACCTGTTTGTGACACCGACGGTCATCAGAGGAAGACTGAGACAGAGACAGAGAGAGGTAGAGTGAGATAGAGAGAGAGTTACAAGTAGGAAAGAAAAGCATGTCAAATAAAGACGGCACTGACATATAGCTTGATATGAAAAAAAGAGTAAGGTGATGTGGGAGGAGCTTACATTGACTGTGGAGCCCTGTTTGGTGTACATGTAGTCTGAAGGATCGTTGTTAAGATGAAGAGATTTCAGCAGGTCATCAGAACCTCCACGCAACAACTGGACACACAAACACACACACACACACACACACACACATGCGGTTCAGTGATTTAATAGAGGTGTAACACAGATCTGCTATCTTCATCAGTATCTGTTACGTGCTTTGAATATTTCTATCTCCATCTATGCTAAGACTGAAACTGGAAGTGGATATGGCCTTAACCAGACCCTACCTAGACTGTACTATAATTAAATACAAGCCCAACCTTACACCCCCTCACACAGGCCAAAAAAGCTGAAATATCAAAGAGGAAATGCTGACATTACTAGCAAGCTGTGTGGGTTCTCCTCCCACGGTTCTCCCACAGTCCCCATAACTCTCAAATTCATAATCAGTCTCTAATTAAAACTGCCTGCTAATTAAGAATCTACAGATTTGAGTCAAACTTGAAATCCACATTAATTCACATTAATGAAGGCATTAAACAGATGGACATTTAAAGAACACTTCAAGCGCAGTACGGTGTTGTGACTCTTAGCCGCAGTAAAACATTTGAGCAGACGAGTAGGACGCCTGATTCTGGAAATCAACTGAAAATTTATCGCTGCCTTGTGTTAAAGACCCATCTGTCTGTGGGAACACAATCATCTACCAACACCACCTGCACATTACAGGAACTACAGTCCTGACCCCACTCCAAGCCATTTCTACATGTTTGAGCCATTAAAGGAGTTTCAGACCTGAGGCTGACATCAAGGCTCTGACGTACTCAGAAAACGTTCTACCTCGATGGTGTCCAAGCACTAGTGGAACGCTGTAATAAGTGCATTAGTGTAACAGGGGATTCTATCGAGAAATAAAGGGAGTTTTTACAGTATTCTTCAGAACTGTGTTCTGTTATCCTGCACAATCAAAAGTCCCGGTTTGACTGGAACGCCCTTTGTAACATATGGTTCAACCTGAATCTTTTGAATTCAGTTACATTTCTTATATCTAATGCATTTCGGAAACTCAAAAGTAGGATTCTATTCTATTAGAACTTCTACCCAGATCTCAATACATGTATATCATACAGTACATCTCACCTGGTAGAACGAGTGGAAGTTTCTCTCTCCTTCTTGCTGATGGATGACCCTTGACTAAACAAAGATCAATTATTGTCACTCAAGGTCAACATTATTTTCAATATTATCTTATGTAATGTGTCTTAACCTTTAAATGGTGTACTATATCTGAATATCAGAAATATAAAATTTGTGTTTCTAATTATGTACTGTATCTCTCTTACTGCCAGCAGAAGACATAAACAGACAAGGAGCTCTGTATTATAAGCTAATTTGTGGTATGTACAGTATCAACACTCAGGAGTGTTAGTAGCGTAAGTGTAGTTTAGAAGTTGGACAATGTGCTGCCCACTTCTCATTCCTATATTTCATCACCTTCACAGCGCAACCAACTGGAACTAATTACTACCTACATTAGTTAATGCATCTATTTATATATTTATATGTGTGTGTATGTATATATGAATGTACTATGTATACATATATATGCATGCACACATGTGTGTGTGTGTGTGTGTGTGTGTGTGTGTGTGTGTGTGTTTTTTTGTCAAATGTGTGTGTGTGTGTGTGTGTGTGTGTGTGTGTGTGTGTGTGTGTGTGTGTGTGTGTGTGTGTGTGTGTGTGTGTGTGTGTGTGTGTGTGTGTGTGTGTGTGTGTGTCTGTGAGTGCATATGCAGCTGCTGATGTAGTGCGTAATTAGTTTCAGTCGCGCCAACTTTAGTTTTTACCTTCTATCTCTGCTCTGTCATAAGCGGCGTAAAGACAAGTGTTGGCAGTAATCAGTCTATGTCTATCTCAGTGTGATTTCAAGTTCCAGCTTCTGAGTTTCCCTCCTTACCTTCTCCAGCAGGTAGTTGTTGATATGTCCTCCCGTTGGATCCCCATTGAAGTTGAAGTTAATGTCCATGTACTTCCCGAATCGGCTAGAGTTGTCATTGCGGTTGGTCTTGGCGTTCCCAAATGCCTCCAACACACAGTTGGATTTCAAGAGCACGTTCTTCACACTGAAAGGTAGAAAAATTTAATTAGGAAAGGTCTTGGAGGAAAGTGGAGCTGTGGCAGGAAAAAAATAGTTACTAGTTAACCAGTGGGGTGCAAAATGGGGTGGCCCACCATGGGGTGGTTCTCCAGTGATACTACAAGTTCTATAGCCATTAAATATTGCGTAGTTAGTGTACACCCAGCCTGGAGTAAAATAATTAGTGATAGGGTGATGTAATGTGAACTAATGCCATCACATACAAAAATATTAGCAGGTTGGCAGACATGGTGACCTCCACCATAATTAGCTCAAGAATTTTTTGTTGTTGTTGTTGTTGCTCTTTGCAAATAAATAAATAAATACATACATACATACATACATACATACATACATACATACATACATACATACATATCTATTGGTTTTAGTTGTTATAGTACCTGTATAGTACCTTCTTACATTTTGAAGCTGCAGGGTTTGTAGACCAAATAATGCATATTCTCAAGAGTGCAAGATTACACAAGGTTCTTTTCTGATGCTCTGTTTCTGATCTTGATTTAGGTTTAAACAGTAGTTAAGGTCCTCGTACAGGATGAAACCTACTTTTAGGATCTCTTGAAACAATTGATACTGTTGAACGATGCAATATTAATACTTTAACTGCACCCAGAATAAAGAAAAGGCACACAGTGTGTGATGTCTCAATGAGGTTGATGTCCAGTTATGAGGGTTATACAAGCCATGAATATCATAGAATTCTACAGTTTGTTCTGACAGCGCTGATGCACCTGCCTTTGCATCGGTTTTTAAATTACAAGAATTTAACAAGAATTACACCAGTTAAAATTTTCCTGTAAAAGGGCTGCACATGAAACAGACTTTCAGGTTGATCAACCTGCTTGTTTTTGTCTGGGGAGTCTAGACAAGCCAAGGGCCTTGACTTAGATGAGTGTGTGTGGATTAGCTTGCCTTCAAGTTTGTTGGACATAATTGCACGTGTCTTACACATAATTATCTTGTGTAATTTCGATTATAATTATCTCATGAGCTCATGAACTTTTGCATTTTTTTAAAGCATTATGTTAAAATGCTTTTTTGTGAGTCATCATGGTGCTTTTATACTGTATGATAGTTACTGTTGCCAGAATGAGCAAACTATATATATATATATATATATATATATATATATATATATATATATATATATATATATATATATATATATATATATTATATATATATTACAAGGCATCAAAACCAAAACCACAGCTCTTGTCAAATGTTCTAAATCTGCAGTGGTCAGAAAATACCAAACGTGGTCCGAGGATCATGACCTGGCTACAGGGTCATGGGTGGCCAAGGCTCATTAATGCACATGTGGGCGAAGGCTGGCCCCTGCAGTCCGAAATAATAGAAGAACTGCTGTAGCTCAAACTGCTAGCTAGAAACAGCATTGCTAGAAAACGTTCATGATAAAAAGCATTCAGAATACACAGTGCATCGCAGTTTGTTTTGTATGAGGACGTGGAGCTGAGGATCAGGAATGAGTGCACATGCTGACCCGTGTCCACTGCCAAAAGCGCATACAATGGGCACATGAGCATCAAAACTGGACCGAGGGGAATTTACTCAATATAAGGCAGGTGGTCAGAACCTTACAGCTGATTTTTTAAAATGGTTCATGTGCTTATATTCTTTACTATTATAGACATGGTTTTGTATGCAGATATTTAAAACGGGAGAAGACGTTCTCACCTCTCGACCTCTTCTCTTTGGCTGGGGTTGGTGATAGCAGCGATGTACTGCATGATATATTTACTGGCTTCTGTCTTCCCTGCTCCACTTTCACCTGGAAATTACATACATTTTGGTGTTTAACAGTATCCTCTATAGCTTACTCCAGAGACTCCACTCCATACCTCAAACCTCTATAACAAAAACATCACTATATATATTTTTTTATATATAAAACTAATTAAATCATGGCTAAAATACCCTGAGCTTTAAGGGCTCCGGATGCAATAAAGCACATTCTGTTATAGAGAAATAATCAGTGATGAGGTGAGGCGATATGGCCTTTAGTTATTTTCCTTTTCAAGTACATCCTGAAATGTTTTGTTCCTCTTATTCTACCACAAGTTGCCAAATATTACTTTCTAAATGTATTAGTACATGACACATGACATACATTTTACTCTTTTAAATGTTTGAGTGAAGTTATTTCCTGTTATCGCTTACATTATGACAGCTATAAACAGATCTTGCCTCATCTGTCTTTCTTTTTTCTTTCTCAAAAAAAAAAAAAAAAAAAAAAAGGCTCTTACCGAGCCTGACACTGGAGACCCGTTGTCTCACCCTGTCAATTACTTTCGTTCTTTAATAACAACACAATTTTCAATTGTTAATCTTTGGTTTTGTGTGGATGACTGATCAGATTTGAGAAATCTGTGAAATAACAAGCCATTACTAAACTATAATCTGGTTAACACTTGCCATTCAGGAGGTGTTCGTGTGGGTTTGAATTTACTCACTCATGGTAAAGGGTGTTGATTATTTGCCTTATGAGGATAAAATGCAAATACATGCAAAACAAATGAACAATACCATTGCTAATATTGCTGATATTACTGAAAACAATATTCATGTATCATTATATTCAGATTAAAGGAAGAATTCCCATTAAAATAAAATATGTAATATAAACTAAAATAAATTATGAAATAAGTTCATATTTCATGTTGAACTCGTTAAAAGGAATTAAGTACATCTAATTCATATTTAAAATAATACATTTACAAATAATTATATTAAAAATGAGGTATTTATATTTGCAAAATTGATACAATATGTCAAATCTATAGAAGAATGTAATGTAGTGTAATAATGTAGTGCGATGTAATAATGATTTGATGTAAATTTCATTTCAATAACACGTTAACTACATATAATCAGATTTTAAGGTTTAAAATCTGATTATATGTAGTTAACGTGTTATTGAAATGAAATTAAGCATTAGCTTGTTAAAATAAAAATGGTGAGAAAATCATGTGGTGTAGGCAATAAAACATTTATATAAGGTTGCACAGTAATAAATGCTGTAAGTCTATTTCATTTCAGGCAGATACTAAGAACAGAAACAAAGAGACAAAAAAATCTCAAGTTTTCTGCATGCACTCTGTTCCTGCAGAAAACTATTATCAGGGACAATTAATGTTCCCTTTTGTTGATTACTTATTATTATACACTAGCCATACCATCGAAACATAAAACATTATGCTCAGTATTAAGCTCCTTGCCTGCTACGTCCCATATACAACAAGCTGTGATGCTCTGAGTGTTCTGGCACCTTTCTATTGTGGCCAGCAATAACTTTTCTTCATTAATATGTAATACATTGGCTTTTCTGTGGGATCAGACCAGACAGGCTGACCTTTGGTCCCTCTAGCTATGGGTGAGCTTTGGGTAGCTGTGATTTTGTCATGAGTTTACTGGTATCTACTTGATAATCCTTGTTATTTAGTGTTAATGGTATATCTGATCAGTGATTACTGCACACCCAAGTGTTTTATTCATTACTTACTGGTGATCATTGGCGTCAATGATCCCTAGTTGGACTACTGAGGGTTCTAGATGGATGGATGGACCGATTGTTATCTAGTGCAGTTAATAATGTTACTAATGTTTGTTACCAGCGACAGTAGCACTTAAAACTCAGAACATATGTTTTTTTTTAATAAACAAAAGGCCATTGAAAACACTATACATCAACTTTCAGGTGTTTGATTACAGTAGTATAAAATCCATGCATTTCATATATATATATAGAGTAGTTTAGGATTGAGCAGCATAGAGCAACATATCCTTTTTTCAGCAAAATGATTAACTGAATTTTATTTAATTTTAACCAATTATAGAAATAATTGTATGGCTGAGAAAATGGGTCTCGTAGACAAAAAAATAGCACAGATACCCATGATCACATGTTTTAATTGTTGTTTTTTTATGACATAATAAATAAATAAATAATAATATGCCAATTTTTAAAGATTCTACAAATTTGCCACATCATTTCCATATGCAGTAATGCTAAAAAAATGTACACATTATAAAAACAATAATAATGTCTGTTCTATGTGACATCTGCCTAAATGCACAGATTGATGTCTAAAGCCGGACCTCGATATAAGCACAGTGTTGCCAGCACTGATCTGTGCCATTCGGGGTTAAAGGGTTAAACGCCCCACAGAATTGCATTTTCTTTTAATAATTTTTACATCAATTTGAATATTTTTAATAGTGTATTTGTTTAGATGCTTGCACACGAGATGATGTCACATCAGTTTCTATATGAATATACTGTAGCATAAGCTAAAAAAATTCCATTATTTGACCATAGTGCTGCAAACAGTCCATTATTTGTTCATATGGTTTAGTTCCCTTTTCAGATTTGCCTCTCAAAACACCACCCTTAATTATCCAATATGCATTTGGTTACCTGAAATGACAATGCAGGTGTCTTTTGCTCTCCTCTTCATGGCCTTGTAGGCCGCATCAGCAACCGCGTAAAGGTGCGGTGGGTTTTCATAGAGCTCTCTCCCTCTGTACGCATCAATGGCCTCCTTCCCGTATATTTCCATCTGCCTGTAGGGATTCACCGACACCACCACCTCTCCAATAAACGTGTAGATTCGGCTCTTCTCGAACCTGAAAACACAACAGTCAAATCAGTTCAGCAGAAAAAAAAGGCCCGTATCTGTGAAAACTTTATTAAAAAAAAAAAACTGTGTGGAAAAAATTAAGAGAAAAAAACGGTTTTACAAACTAGCCTAACCTTAAAAATCAATCATCCTATTTTAGTTAATGTTATGTCAGTTTCTACTATATTTAATCTAAATTAGCCAATTAATTCAGTCTTAATTGTCTCCTATTTTATTTTTAATGATTTTATTCTCAGTTGTTTATTAAATGCTGTTTTATGTAAAAAAGGTGGTTATAAATAAAAATTTATTATTATTATTATTATTATTATTATTATTATTATTATTATTATTATTCAACAAATCAATGTAAATGTAAACACTGCAACAGTTATAGATAAGGCTTATGCTGTACTTTGAGGTTTCTCAGTATCGTGACAAGCTGAGTTTGGTCTGTCTTATTAACTTGAAGGGAAGGGAAAAATAGACGCTTGTGGGGGAACAACTGTGTGCAGCATTTATGATGTAAATCATAATAGGAACTATGTTTTTCTCTCTCTGTCTCTGGCATTACAAAGCAGTAAACATATTAATAAATAGATTGAAAATGCTAATTTTCTTTGATATAAGATATTTACCAAAAATTAAAATAATAAACATTCTGTTGGGCCACATCACAGCTCAACTTTGAATATTTTCTATAACGTTTAGAATATTTAATATACCACAATGTTACTCACAGTATTACTTCTTCACTTTAAATTGAACAAATAAAATTGATAAAAAAATTTATTTTATAAGTTTATTAGTATAGATTAAGATGATTATACCTATAAATATTGTCAAAAACAATCCTACGGTACAAATTCAGACATAAACACACTTTGGGTCTGATAAATACACAAAACATTAATGTACTCATTTAAATAAAGCCCTTAAGCTGTTAATAGTTTGATGGCCTCTTTTCTTAAAATAAGATCCACAAAGACTACAGTGTGAATAGAGTAGAAAATCCATTCATTCACATCATCCTTACAAATCACTATGAACATTTCCAACACCCATTAAAACTCAATGTGCAACTTAACTCAGACACAAACCCAGAGCTTAATGTGAATCTCAATCATCAATTTAAACCGGAAGCATAGTGTGTAGACTAGTACGTCTGACAGGGTGATATAAACTACGCCTCCATTTGACAGGAAGTGATACAGAGGTGGGAAGTGAGAACAGGAAGTGCGACACATGGTTCGAGATGACTTGCCTTCTCTGTTTCATAAAATCCGAATGACTGGGTGTGTTGTGTCAGACATGTCAAATGGTTTGGCTTACCTTAATACATATTCATATCACCACATCGTTATCAGCATTAAATTGCCAACATTCACTTGAAACTAGATTATTCTACTAATCAATTTTAAATGAGTTAAAATATTAAAAGAATCTTGTTTAAAATGTTTTATTTATGAATTTAGAAATTGCAATTATATAATATGTAGCTATTCTTCTGGTAACGACCGATTATTATTTCCAGGTAATTATAATATAACATATGCAGGCAGCTACATTGAGGATTAAAAATATATGTAGAAATCTCTCTATATAAGTATTAATAGTGTATATGATGCAAACCAGGTAAATTTACGATTTGCTATTAATATTTATTTGTAATTCTCATTCATTGTGATGTAAGGCCTTGGCGCAAATTTAACCAACAAGCAAACCATTATTTGCATGTTGCAACCATTAAACACCTCCTCTGGTTGTCATGGAAACGCTAACAAACAGGCAAACAGCAACGAGCCTGTGGTTTTGACTAAAAAAATGATAAACAGGTGAATCACACTAACATACATTATGTCAGAGAGAGAGAGAGAGAGAGAGAGAGAGAGAGAGAGAGAGAGAGAGAGAGATCTAAAAAGGATTAAAGTACTTAAGGTCTTCAGGTTGCATCAGTGTCTTGTGAAAGTTTTCAGCTTAGACACGAAGATTCCATGTTTGTTTGGGTCTCTTTAATAACGTATAGACAGTACATAAGTCCCAGCTAGTTCAAAGTTTTGGTAGCCAGACATTTGTCATAGTGGAGGCAATGTACATATCATTCAACCCATCCGAACTGAAAGGGAAGTGGTCAAAGTCAAAAAAGTACCTTACATGCTTGTTAACATTTCAAATATCGTGTTTTTCAGTCTTAATTCAAATATGAAAAGGGTGAGTTTAAGCTTAAACCATGTTTGAAAACTAAGTTGGTATTGAGATCTTTCTAAACCTGTAAATCTTGAACTTGTAAGCGACACACACTACTTTCGTTATTTCTTCCATGGTCACAGTTTGCTGGTACGGCATCTCCTCTTACCTGAGCTTGAGGTTCTCCAGGAACTGCTCCATGGTCACCTCGTCCAGGAGCACGAAGTCGGACTTGCCGAACTCAAAGCCCTCCAGTTCCGCCATCCTTGCAGCAGATGGAGAGACGAGTGGATGATGGTAGAAAAGACAGAAAGAGAGAGGGAAGTAGTGCAAGCCGGTAGAAAAGGCTGGGTGTGGCTTAAGCTTTCATTTTGCTCATGGTTTGAGCAAAAGTTGTGGTTTGTATGCTACAGCACGTCATCCTGTGGTGTGTATGAGTGTATTTCGAGTAGCACGCATGAGCAGTTCCATAACATGTCTCTCTACAGCTATATCCTTTTCTCACACACAAATTGCATGTAATGTTCTATAGCGTATGTGTGTGTGTGTGTGTGTTGGGGGTACAGGAGCTGCAACGCTGCACTGGAATGTTATATTTTGGGAATAAACACAGCATTTCCTGCTTCAAGATCAGTCCTGAAGATGTATGTAGATGAAACTCGTGGGAAACCGAAACCGCTTTAAAATATATGCAGGTTCCTTTATCTGACGTTCTAAAGAAAGGAAATGTAAAGACCTGACATCACAGCAAAGACCAACCGCCATCAACACTGAAAACACAAGGCTGACAGGAACACCATGTAAAGAAGAATGAACAGAGAAGTTCTCTTGATCCTCATGAAGGTCACTTGGTAGAAACCATAACTAGGACTAATGGTGCAGTTAGCTGGGGTTTATCCATGTTCTTAAATTTTATTTTGTTTTACAAGAATGCACCCTTAATGCTACCAGAATTAATGCATCAGTTGTATATAGATGTCTGTGAAACTGTTTAAAGCCATCACAAATATTGATAATTGAAGCAAAAGTAAGGGGAAATTTAACCTGTTTCAAAAAAGAGGAAACGTCAAAGATGAGGGTCATGAAGTTTCCCAGGTGGTATGCAGACTTTTATAGTTACAACTAATATTGTGAAACAGGCAATTTATTTTTTTTTTACTTTCCTAGAAGCTTATGTACAGTTTGTACCCATGAATACAAAACTCAGTGTTGTCCATCATTAGACTTTTACATGGCAGATCACCACAGCGTTACCAAATCCTTTTCCCAGGACTTCCTCTCCAAATTTATCCTTTGTTAAATGTATATAATTTGACTTTTACATACACTATACAGCAAAAAAAAAAAAAAAAAAAGTCATACACTCTGATATTTTGTTGCACTATTTTTTGCATTGATGTCACACATTTGCAGTGGAACCATTTTGATAACCTAATGCAATTTCACAACATTTATTTAAAAAGTCACATTTATTACTCTCCAAAATCTTGTATTGTTGATGGGAGAGTTGAGGAACGTTTTCTCCAACACGTCACAAAGATTCTCAATGGGATTAAGGCTGGACTCTGTTGTGGCCAATGCATGTGTAAAAACAATGACTCATGCTCCCTGAACCACTCTTTCACAATTTAAGTCCCAAAGCCATCTTGGAATATGCCTGTGCCATCAGTGAGGGAGAAAAAAAAATCCATTGATTAAAAACCTGGTCATTTAGTATTTTAGTCCTTTGGGGGGCACATAACATAACAATAGTTACTCTGATCCACTCATTCATCCAACAACATGACCTTTTCCCAATGATTCCCAGACCATTCTTTATGTCCCTAACAAACTGAAGCCTTTTTCTCCTGTTTAGTATGACTGAATGACTGATAAGTGGCTGTTAAGTCCCAATCCCTTGAGTTCTCTTTGCATTGTGCTTTTACTATATTAAACATAGCCATGAGTTTTACCCTTTTTTTTTGAAGAAGAAGAAGAAGATGGTTCAACCCTATCCATCCACGTCTATCCATACTGTATATCCATAAATCCATAACTATCCCCATGTCTTTATTATATATTATTCCAACTGTAGTAGTTTCGGCGATCTCAGTTGTTTTCCTTGTTTCATGCAGGGCAATATTTTGACCCTTCCGAAACATATTTGCTCCGACCACAGGATATGTCTTCTGATACTCCTCCTTGATCTGCATTCTACATTTTTAATTAAGATGAATAATTCTAATAAAATTGTTTCTACAATTCCAGCATAAAGACTTTTGCTACAGTAACCGGATATAAATACATTGAAGAATAAAAAAAAGCAATAGAACATACCAATCTGTTCTCTACCCAGCCGCTTATACGTCAATATTTTAGGTTGTGCCAACCATTTTAGAGCTTTCTAAAAAGAAACTGGAGTTGCGAAAAGGTGGAGGTATCTGAAACTACTGAGGTCTAGGTATCAATGAGTTTCTATTTGCCCATTGCCACAGTGTTCTCGTTTATCTGTAAACTGCGTTACTGTAATGTGTTGAGTCATTTGTTTTTCTGTAATCTCACATGTAAAGAAACATATGAAATAAAAAATGTAACTACATGTACATGAAGCAAAACACAATAAAAATCAGCTTGTTATCCCCCCCATCTTAAGATTTCTTCTAAGTCTAGAAGAGTGGATTGAATTTCTCATCACCACAACGTTTTAAAGCTTTGGAAGTATTCTAAGTCAATTAAATGGATCCAGTGTTTAGCATACCTTATTAATAAAAAAAAAAAATCCCAAAAAAATTATTACCATGTGCTTCGTTCACTTTCTAATTACTCTATGGTTAATGATATTGGCACATACACACTGGACAATTTTTTTTTTTTAGACAAATTTTCCAATACTTATTTTGCTTATGCTTTGTCAGATTCCTACCAGATCCAACACATGGATTTATTGATTCATTGCCATACTGCCCCCAGCTGGACACTTGAACAGGGGCTTACAGTATATACTGTAGCTATCAAACATTTTAATACTCACCGTGCATACTGAAGGCAGAACGGTGGTATAGTGGTTAGCACTGTGGCATCATACCCCCAGGGGCAAGGGTTCGAATCCCACCTCAGGTCTGTATGCGTGGAGTTTGCATGTTTTCCCCGTGTGTGATGGGTTTCCTCCCACAGCCCAAAGACATGCAGATTAAGTAAAATGGTGTACCAATAGTGTGTGTGTGTGTGAGAAATTGCTCTGAATTTCTGTAAGCAGAGCTATGAGATATGCTGTTCTAGGCTATGGATTGACTGAGGACATCCTAAGGCACATAACAATTGTCATACCAAATGTGTACAAGCACACACACAAACTGGGAGGAAACTGAATTACCCGGAGGAAACCCACCAAGCACAAGGAATCATGCAAACTCCACTCGCACAGACCTGGAGGCAGGACTTGAACCCTCGACCCTGGGGGCGCGAGACCAGAGCGCTAACTATTATACCACCATGTCGCCTTGCAAAGGATTACATGGTGTGATTAATG
>JAAGKR010012191.1:0-17125 GCA_011419295.1 Clarias macrocephalus
GTTTAGCTAGGCTAATATCTGTAGGGCAGGTTTAGCTAGGCTAATATCTGTAGGGCAGGTTAAGCTAGGCTAATATCTGTAGGGCAGGTTTAGCTAGGCTAATATCTGTAGGGCAGGTTTAGCTAGGCTAATATCTGTAGGGCAGGTTTAGCTAGGCTAATATCTGTAGGGCAGGTTTAGCTAGGCTAATATCTGTAGGGCAGGTTTAGCTAGGCTAATATCTGTAGGGCAGGTTTAGCTAGGCTAATATCTGTAGGGCATTAAACTGTCTGTAGGGAAGGTTTAGTTAATTTAATATATGTAGGGCAGGTTTAGCTAGTTTAATGCTTGTATGCCAGGTTTAACTCTTTTAATGCCTATAGGGTAGTCTTATCTAGTTTAAAATCGGTAAGGCAGGTTTTAGTAGTTTAATCCTTATATGGTAGAGTTAGCTGGTTTAATATCTGCAGTTTATTTACTTCAATCTCTGAAGGGTATGTTAAGATTGTTTCATACCTGTAGGGCAGGATTAGCTAGTTTAATATACGTAGGGCAGATTTAGCTACTTGAATGCCTGTAGGGCAGGATTAGCTAGTTTAATGCATCTCTAGCAAGTTTTTTTTTATCTAGTTTTATGCCTAAAATACAGGTTTGGCTTGTTTAATATCTGTATGGGAGGATTAGCTACAGTAGTTAAATGCCTGCAGGGTAGATTGATATTTTGTAGATAGTTTTGGGACTGTATAGCAGGTTTAATTAGGTTTATTCCTCTAGGACATGTAATTAGTTTTTATGCCTGGAGGGCAGATGTAATAATTTTTATACCTGTAGGGCAGACTTATGGATCACTGTAAGCCATGTTTAATGTTTGGTTTTTCCTTCCCCAGCAGGGCATGTTTGGTGAGTTGTATGCCTGTATAGCAACTGTTGTTAGTTTATGACCTATAGGGCACACTTTTAAAGTCTGTGTGTACATGTGTGTATGTCCTCAGCTGCGGCTCGAGTGGCCCACAGATCTGGCTGTGAATCCTCTGGACAACTCCCTCTATGTCCTGGACAACAACGTGGTCCTGCAGATCACAGAGGCGGGGCTTGTCAGAATGGTTGCTGGGAGACCAGACCACTGCCCAACCCCAGCTGCCTCAGACCCAATCAGATCAGCCCTACGTGTTGCCCTGCAAGGCACTAAAGCAATCACCGTGAGCCATCAGGGTGTGCTGTACATCGCCCAGACGGACGACAGGAAGCTCAATCGTATCCAGGAAGTGAACAGTAATGGCGAGATCACGGTCATTGCCGGGACAATCAGCGAGTGCGACTGCAAGATTGATCCTGACTGCGAGTGTTTCTCAGGTGAGCGTCACGCCCCCTGTGGCAGGTCTGGGGACTCCAGTCAACACTGTACCTATAGGGCTGGCGTACTTATTTATCTAACCCAGAATCGTTTCTCTCTCTCTCTCTCTCTCTCTCTCTCTCTCGCCTTGTAGGCGATGGCGGTTACGCTCGTGAAGCGAGGTTGAAGTCCCCGTCAGCTTTAGCTGTGTCTCCTAACGGCACGCTGTTTGTGGCCGACACCGGTAACCTCCGTATCCGTGCGATCACGCCGTCCCGCCCTCGTCTCTCCTCTTCAACCTCCTCGTCTTCCTCCGCTCTCCTGTTCGAGATTCCCTCTGTTTCTCAGCAGGAGCTCTACGTTTTTGCGGCGAATGGGTCGCACCTGCACACGCGCTCTCTCGTAACCGGTCACTTTCTGTACAACTTCACCTACACGGGGGCGGGGCTTCTCAACTCAGTGACAGCCGCCGCCCCAGAAGGTGGCGTGGTCACTGTGAGGCGGGACTCCAACGGCGCACCGCTCTGGTTGGTTGTTCCGGGTGGGCGGGTCTACTGGCTGACCATTAGCAGTGTGGGAACCCTGCGCAGAGTCTCCGCCCTAGCACATGAGCTGGCGCTGCTCAGTTACCATGGCAACACGGGACTCCTGGCAACCAAGAGCGACGAAAATGCCTGGACCACCGTCTACGAGTATGGGATCTGTCTATCTGTCTCTCTTTTGTCCATCCATCTCCCCCCCCACACACACACACACACACACCTCTATCTCTATCTCTCTCTCTTTATCTCTCTGTCTTATTTTTTTCCCTCATCTCTTTGTGTGTGAATGAATCGAGTCACAGCAAGTAGTCACAGCTAAGGTCTATTTCGACCGCTGGAAACACACTGTGTGTGTGTGCGGGTGTGTGAGACAGTGAGAGAGAGAGAGATAAAGTGTTTGCGTGTGCGTTTTCGTGGCTGAGGCGAGTTCTGCTCCTGAATCCAGTGTGAAAATGTCAGGAGCTCTCTCTCTCTCTCTCACTCTCTCTCTCTTTCTCTCTCTTTTGATTGGCTCAGTGACCTTTCGTACACCATTCACTCTCTCTCGCTCTCTCTCTCTCTGAACACAACCCAGGGATTATTTGATTACGGTGTTCTCTGTGAGAGCTCTAAAGCCACACTGCCCTCTACTTGTGATAAATAGAACACACACACATACACATACACACAGAAACACACACACATACAAAAACACACACACATGGTTTAAGGTATGGATCGTTTCTATATAAAGAAACAAAATCAACAGTGGGCGTGTCCTTGAACCAGACAGGTGGGAGTGAGTGTGTGTGAGTGGGTGTGTCTGTTCTCCAGGAATGAGAATTCAAATGCATTCGGGGGGCAAAATTTTTTTGTCTTATTTTGTTTCATCACGTAGCCCGCGCTGTGTGGCAAATCGTTGATAAAACGGTCAATACTGTGCAGTCGATTAAAAAAGGAAAAAAGCTCCTTGATTTTAATTTACTCTGATGATGTATGGCGGCACTTCGGGCGAGTAAACACTCGCCATTAAGATAAACTGCCGCCCTCTTTACGATTGTCGCAGTGGAAACCCAACACGCTTCGTCTCTCCACGCAGGTACGACATCGACGGTCACCTGATCAACGTGACCTTGCCGACAGGAGAGGTCAGCGGTTACCACGGCACCATGGAGAGGTCAGTCAGGGTGGAGTGCACTTCAGACCAAGGGCACTTTGTGACTATTACTAACCATTCCGAGGACAGTACGGCGTACACACTGCGACAAGGTGTGTGTGTGAAATACGTTTTTGTAATTATCTTGCAGATATTTTCCCATGATGCATCACGCAGGTATGTAAAGCTTGTACCCCACTATGTCATTGCGTAGGTCACGCAACGAGTGTGTACCGTGTGAGCGGAGACGGCTCTCTATCGGCGACGTACTCCAGCGGAATGGATGTCACCCTGAGAACGGAGCCCAACATGGGGGCGGGGCCGTTGCCGGGGCTGTTGCCGGGGGCGATCCACCCTACAGTGGGCAGGTGCAACATCACGCTGCCGGGGGAACAGAGCTCAAGTCTGATCGAGTGGAGGCAGAGACGAGAGCAAAGCCGAGGGAACTACAGCGCGTACGAGCGCCGGCTGCGGGTAACACGCTCTAATCTGAATAACGCGGGAACTGACGTATCGAAAAGCTTTGAGTGGATCGATGTAACTATTCTGTGAATATTCACAGGTTTTTTATCTGTCTGTGTTTCTTCAACATTTATGAATTTAGTCTAAGTGATATCTGTACCCCAAACCCTGATCTGATGCTTTTTTGATTCGGGGGCAAATCGTAAAGGTTCGTTCCTCGTCTCTTCAGCGAGTCAGCGTTTAAAATCAACTTCATGATTTTATATATTTTTTGTTGTATATTTCTGTAACTCCTGAGCCATATAGAAACAGCAGACCTGCTCTGGACCTCCTGACTGTTTGTATTGAGCTTGGTTTGAAATAAATCAGGAATGGTAAAGGCTGTGTAAAGGATCTGTGAATGTTAATAAAGATAATTATTTTGGAGATGCTTGTCTCCGCCGCAGTCTCTCCGCGTGTGACAGGTGACGTGTTTTGCCTTGAGAAAGATCCGGGACAGATGTGTAAATTAGTCCCGGTCTCTTGTCTGTCTCAGGCTCACAACAGGAACGTGCTCTCTATAGACTACAACCAGGCGACTCGTGTGGGGAAGATTTACGACGATCACCGCAAGTTCACGCTGCGCGTTCAGTACGACGAGCACGGCCTCCCGGTGCTCTGGACTCCCAGCAAGTACAGCGAAGTGAAAGTGAGCTACACCAGCTCGGGCCTGGTCTCCGTCATCCAGAGAGGGAACTGGAGCGAGCGTAGGGACTATGACAACGGCAGGCTCGTCAGCCGCACCTGGGCCAACGGCAACACCTGGAGCTACACCTTCATGGACAAGGTAGGTGTTTTTACGTTCCCCCTGTTTATATCCTGTTTATCCTGCAATCATTTATTTAACTTTAGCTACTGTAGTAAACGAACTCGTAAATACTCCGTAATGATTATCTCATGGGGTTCGAGTGTTCGAGTCCCCTCTTGGGTCTGTGTGCATCCGTCTGTGTTTGAATGTTTCCGCGCATGCTTGATGGGTTTCCTCAGGGAGCTCTGGTTTCCTCCCACTGTCCAAAAAACATACATTTTTCCCTAATCAGTGTCTAATAGTGTGCTTGTGTGCTCAATGTGATGGATGGCACTCCGTCCAGGGTGTACCTTCCTCGAGTCCCCTGGGACAGACTCCAGCCCTTCCGCCATCCTGTACAGGATAAGCACTATAGCTAACCATAGAAGCTTGAAAGTTTCAATTATTTTTATCTCTCTCCCTCTCTCTCTCTTTCTCGGCTCTCAGTCAATCCAGTTGTTGCTCCAGAGTCAGCGTCGCTACACGTTCGAGTTTGATCAGATGGACCACCTGCTGTCCGTCACTCTGCCCAGCATGGTGAAACATGGCCTGCAGACCGCGCTCTCCATCGGCTACTACCGCAACACCTACACACCCCCTGATGGCCCCGCCCACTCCGTTGTTCAGGACCATGCCCACGATGGACGCCTCCTCCAGATGCTGTATCTGGGTTCGGGCCGACGTGTGGTGTACAGGTACGGCCGAGCGGCGCGGCTTAGCGAGGTCCTTTACGACTCCACGGTCGTCAGCTTCACCTACGATGAGGCCTCGGGTGCGCTAAAGACCATCCACCTGATGCAGGAAGGCTTTGTGTGTACGATACGATACAGGCAGACAGGTGAGCGCTAAATACGTGATGTCATGACTGCTAACACGTACACCTTATACACTTTGCATACACGTAAATAAATCACCAATTTAAAAATATGTATTTCATATAATAAAAATATTCGGTTGGAACTATATAAAAAAAAAAACAAGCTAGCTAGCAAACCAAACGGCTAGCATGCCATCTACAAGCTAATTCTATTGAAGTGTTGAAGAGTAAACTCTCGATAAATTCCTCACACTAGCTTTTGTCTAAAGTTAATTCCCCAACGTGTAAACGTCTGAAAAATGACAAAATAGTTGCCTTATCTGCTTAACATTTTTAGAGTATACGTAATGGAAGCAAGAACGTCCCAGCTAACATTCCAGCAGTTACTCTTGCTAGCTGATGACGCTAGTTCTTTGCCACTTTATCCATTCTTAAAAAAAAAAGTTATGAATGGCTAAAATAAAAAAAAAGCAATCGCAATATGTCAGCAGCGACGCCAGACCGAGAACAAGAAGCTTCCAAGAAATTCCCACAAATCACTCACACTAGTCGGAGCCAGTAGCGTTTGTTTCTATTAGCCGCATTAGCATTTTGAGAGCGTAATATTCCTTTACACCGCACGTTGCTTCATATTTACTGCGTCTCCGAGACGAGTGTTGATTTAAGAGCCACATAACTTTTCATTAGTGCGTAAAAGAGGAAATCTGCTCGCGGATCTGCGGCTCCGTGCTGACGTTAGCATCATCAGAGAGTGGCAACGCGGCAGCTGATAAATCAGCAAAATTGCTAATGTGGCTAATCATTTCTTCATTTTCTCAATTTTTATGCAAATTTGAGTTTGCATTCAAAAGAAAGCGTAGAGAAAAGACCCTTGGTTAAAAAAAAATTCTACTTTGCTGAGGTAAACAAGTTGTTTGTATGAATAATTCCCCAAATCATTCATGCTAGCCAGCGTTACTGTTCCTACCTGCTGATTTTCTTAACTATTAGCCACGTTAGCATTTTTTAAAGTAATATTCCCTCTTGCTGTCAGACAGGCAAAGAAAAGACACTTCTTGTTATTATTACTTTGTAATGTAAAAAGCAAAAAAGTTATTTTTAAGGATGTACAAGATAAAAGCGTCAGCATCAGGCGAAGCGACAGGAACCTGGCCCTCCGTCTCAGATTTACAGAAAAACGACTCTCTGGTGTATTTGCTCCCTCTCAGGTCCGTTAGTGGGACGGCAGATCTACCGTTTCAGCGAGGAGGGTTTGGTGAACGCGCGCTTCGATTACAGTTACAACAACTTCCGCGTCACTAGCATGCAGGCCATGATCAACGAGACGCCACTGCCCATCGACCTCTACCGCTATGTGGACGTCTCGGGACGTATCGAGCAGTTCGGCAAGTTCAGCGTGATCAGCTACGACCTGAACCAAGTCATAACCACACACGCTATGAAACACACCAAGATCTACAACCCTAACGGGCAGCTCATCGAGGTCCAGTACGAGATCCTGAAGTCCATAGCGTTCTGGATGACGCTGCAGTACGACGGAGCAGGACGCGTTAGCGCGTGTGACGTCCGAGTGGGCGTCGACACTAATGTCACTCGTCATGCTTACAGGTATGACGCCGACAGCCAGCTGGCGTCGGTTTCCATCGATGACCGTCCCATGTGGCGCTATGGTTACGACCTGAACGGAAATATTAACCTGCTGAGCCATGGTGACGTCAATGTTAATGGCCGCCTAACACCGATACGCTATGATCTCAGAGATCGCATTACGCGCCTTGGAGATGTTCAGTATCGCGTAGACGAAGATGGATTTCTGTCCTCACGTGGCAACCTCGTGTTCCGTTACAGCGCCAATGGTCACCTGCAGGGGGCGCTAGACCGGCAAACAAGCCGTCGCGTCTCCTATCGATACGATGGACTGGGAAGGCGAGTTTTTACCCAAACAAGCGACGGGGCACGGATTCAGTTTTTCTATGCCGATCTTACGGAACCAACGCGTGTCACACATCTTTATGATCACAGCGCTTCCGAGATCACATCGCTTTACTACGACCTCCAGGGTCACCTGATCGCCATGGAGATGAGCAGCGGTGAGGAGTTTTACGTGGCGTGCGATGTGGCTGGGACGCCGCTCGCCGTCTTCAGCAGCCGAGGCACTGTGGTCAAGGAGCTCCGGTACACGCCGTACGGGGATGTCTACCGTGACTCGAACCCTGCCTTCGCGCTGCCGTTTGGGTTCCACGGAGGGCTCTATGACCCTCTTACCCGGCTCGTCCGCATTGGGCGCCGCGACTACGACACGGTCGCTGGGAGATGGACCACACCCAATCACGACCTGTGGGCGGAAATGAGTGAAGATCCCAAGCCGTTCAACCTGTACACGTTCAAGAACAACAACCCATTGGGCAACGTGCAGGACGTCACCAAGTTCACCACAGGTGAGGGGTGTTTCACAACTATTTATTTATTAGAAGTTGTTCTTGTTTACACTGCTTGTTGCCATGGTTTCCATGTTAGTTATGAGCTAAATAACTGTACCTGTGATTATTGCATTAGGCATATAATTTTTTTAATCTATGGTGCCGTATGTCTTGGCCCTGCCCTTCTGTTGTTTGGTTTTACTTCTATGTTCAAATAAAAATTTTAATTTGTGTGTGTGTGTGTGTGTGTGTGCACAGATGTCAGCAGCTGGCTGCAGCTGTTTGGCTTCCAGCTCCATAACGTCGTTCCTGGCTTTCCCACGCTGCCCGTGGAGAAAACCCAACACACATACGAGATGATGAACACACAGGCACGGACGCACAGCTGGGAACCGAGCAAGGTCTAATGGGAAAATATGCAAATGACATGTAAATAATGTTACATAATAAACATTATGTATTTACTGTGCTCCGTCTCAAACTCTCCCGCCAGGTCGTCCTGGGAGTCCAGTGCGAGCTTCAGAAGCGTCTTCAGAGCTTCATCTCTCTGGACCGCCTCCCCATGAGCTCGGCAAACGGGAAACCGGGAAGCAGGCATACGCTCCGCCCCCGTTTCTCCGCCCTCTCCTCCATCTTCGGCAAAGGTGTTAAGTTTGCGATCCACGAAGGCGTTGTTGCGACAGAGATAGTGGGCGTGGCTAGCGAGGACGGCCGTCGCGTGGCCTCCCTCCTGAAGGGTGCGGTCTACTTGAGCGACCTCCACTTCACCGTCGCCGGGCGTGACACGCACTACTTCTGCAAGGCCAGCTCGCTCGAGGCGGACCTCGCCGTGGTTGGAGTTGGGGGCGGAGCCAGGGTGCTGGAGAATGGCGTCAACGTGTCTGTTTCACAGATGAGCGCGGTGATGGGTGGAGAAACGCGGCGGTTCGCAGAAATCGTCCTCCAGCAGGGGGCGCTGAGCCTGCACGTGCGTTACGGAGCAACGCCAGACGAGGAGCGGGTGCGAGTGATCGAGTCTGCTCGAGCGAGGGCTGTGCGGGGGGCGTGGCTAATGGAGCAGAGGCGGGTGCGGGAGGGAGAAGGCGGGGTCAAAGCCTGGACGGAGAAAGAGAAGGAGGAGCTTCTTTCGGAGGGTCGCGTCACGGGTTACGACGGGTTTTACATCCTACCGGTCGAACAGCATCCTGAACTCGCTGATAGTCCGTTTAACGTACAGCTGATCAGACAGACAGATGCCGGGCGTAGGTAACACACACACAGAGAGAAACACACGCACGCACACAGAAACACACACACGGCGGTTTCTCGGCTTACTTTCCAGGATGTTGCCAAGAAAAAAAATGAAGAAAGACTTCTTTGACTCTGGAATGTGATGAAACGATTTATCATTAACGTTATTTAAGGAAGTGCCCTGTTTGCAAGCTTTACATTTATTCCTTTTTTGTGTTAATGTTTTAATTGTAACGCAAAAAGCCTTCTGATTTAAGACCAAAAGGCCTCTCTGCTTTCGTTATTCTCTGTGGTGAAAAGACAAGATGATGGCCCTCGTGAATATCCGGAAAATATCCCGCAGTCTTTTTACGGAAAAAAAAAAAGAAAAGAAAAATACAGCGAGTGACGAGTGCTACTTTACATACAAATGAGCTCTGTGGGTGAAATGCTGATCTGTCTTTGCAGAAATTTAAATAGACATTAAACCGAAGGAGAACGAAGACCCTGGACTTGCTTCTCGCTTGGGAAGACTTGAGGAGATCCTTCAGAAGGACGTTGTCTTTCTGCTGTCTTGGGTTCAAACGCCTGGAGCGGACGCAGCATTTGTACGCACACGTTGGCTCGGAAACGTCACATATCACACGTTCTGCACAGCCAGACGGCGTTCTCTCACTCCAGTGGCCTTCTAGAATCACCTGTTCAAACAGGCGTTCCTCAATCTTCAGTTTCACAGCAGCGTTCCGGAATGACAGACTTGACCGGCCATTCCGGAATCTTCTATTTGAAAGGAGTTACAGAATCATCGACTTGCACCGTAATCTGGGATCCTTTTTTTTTTTTTTTTTAATTCAGGAGTCTGATGTTTAAATTCCATTCCAGATCTTTTTTTTAAGATATGAACACTATACCTAAATTCCTATTTAATTCCAGAATCTGCTTTTTAAACGCCATTCCAGAATCCAGAATCATGGCTTTAAAATCCGGATCATTATTTTGTTGGAAAGAAACTTTGAAAACAGTTTTAATGTGACTCTGGATCTGATCTGCTCGGGTAGGTTTCCAAAATGATTGACTTTATTAGCGTTAGCATTCCAGATCGGAGCCTTTTATTTAAACTGCATTCTGGAATTTTCCTTTTTTTTTTTTTGCTGCCACTCAGGAATCTTGTCCTGTTTAAATGGCTTTCAGGATTTCTTTTAGCCTAATTTTATTATTATTATTATTATTATTTTACCAGCGTATTCTGTTACTGAGGTCCTTCCTTTATTTTTATTTAAAAAGTGGCATTTGGGAATCTTTGGTTAAGTCACGTTCCAAAATGTTCTGTAAAAAATAGTACAAAGGATTTTTTTTTCTTGGTGAAAGTTCAACATTTGCTGTTCAAATGGAGTTCGGTCCCCGTAAAATTGGAATTCTGGTCTCTTGTTTAAACTGCATTCCGGACTTGTGTGTTTAAAATTAGATTTCTGGAATCATGCGTTTTAAAGGGTATTCCGGAATCACCAACTTAACTGGCATTCTGGAATCTTCTTTTGGGACACCATGCCGGAATCGTTAGTTTATGGCATGCTGACTGTGTTTCTTGACTCTGATCGTGTGCCTATTCCGCAACTGTCTCGCGCTTTTCCACCACAAAAGAACCGGTGTGTAGCCGGCAAACGCGCTTTGGTTCCAACAGCAACAGCGACGACAAAAGAAGAAAAAAAAAACTGCAAGGACTGGAGCTGTGGAATCAGTGACATCACAGGCTAGGGGGCGGGTTCATTCTTTCTGCTGCCATGACAACCATTCACATCAAAGCAACTTGCCTTGTTAACGGGACTGGATTCTGAAGCGAGCAGAGAGGAACGGTTTTCGAAAATGTTAAAGTGAAACGGCGGAAGCACGGCCGCATAGGAAGCGAGGTCCGGCGACGAAGAAGAGGCGTTCGACAACAAGCTGGACACAACCGAACATTTTACCATCGTTGCTGTTGCTAACTAAACTTCGTTCGAGCAGCTATACGCTAAAAAAAAAAAAAAACTAAATAAAAACAATCAAGTGTTGACGTTGTCTATCTCTGTGCTGTGTATAGAAGCTGAATGCTCAGATGGTACGATGTGTTCTCAAATCCAGAAGTAAAACCAGATATTAAGTTCAAACCAAACGACGTGACTTTTTACAGTTGTTATTATTTTTACGGTTTATTTTGTAGCCGCATCATGTCACACGTCTGTCCTGAAACTTGTGGAAATACAGAATGGTTGTTGGTTTGAATGGTTACACAGAGTCCATGTGTACATGAGTTGTTATAATTGAGTAAATATGGTACAAAACTATATTTTTAGGAAAACATTTAGTACCTGGGCTGGCCTGAATCGTCCGGGAAGATGGTCATGTGACCTAAATCATGTGCTATTCTATAACTAGACTATAACTAGATTATACTGTATGTTGTATAAAATCATTTTACACCAGTTAAATAGTATTGAATGTTACTGCTAAAGAACGTTGGAATGAAAACACACTTATAGTTTTGGGTGAGGAACTAAAGTCACGTGCAACTATTTGAACATCAACATTTGTTTTTGTTTTTTTTACTTTTTTATATTTTTTGTGTTGTTTTTGCCAGAATATTTTATATTTCATTTGTTGCACAGCTAATTAAATTGCTCGACTATCACACTGTAGGCAAGTTTTTAATGAACCAGAAGGCAGACAGACAATTATTGGTCACATTTTATTATTTTATTCATAGCTTATATACATTCTGATACAGTACTGTGGCTTAAATAAATAAATAAAAATTTAAGTTGCAAAAATGGCATTGCATTTGCACTATCACTACTGTGAGTACATCACAAATATCCCATTTATTTTTAAAATGCATTCATGTCCATCTTGTTTCGACATCGCTAATAAAGATTTAAAGATTGTAAAAGGAAGTTCAGGCCAGTCCCTAAAACTTTAACATGCAAATAAACCAGACATAAATTCAGAAAAGGAAAATTCTTAAAATGTAAAAAATAATAATAAAACTCCACCAGGGGGCGCTGCGGCGTCTCATGCTGGACTCGGATTTTGTTTCACCGAAATAATGAGATGAAATTGATTTATCTGAACGCTGTAGGAAGGCAAGGTGTGTTACTGTGATAAACTGTGGAACCAATCCAGATTACAATCTGAGGACTCTGAGGGACCATGTTTACTCGTGTACATTTTGTTTTTTGTCCTGGTCTTGGAGAAACAGATCCCAAATAGTCCAATAAAAATCCTCAGTAGTTCAGAAGAAGAAGACTTTTTTTTTTTTGATGAAATTGTGCAGAGTGATTTTTTTTTCCTATGTAGAGAGCATAATGTGAAACAATGGGACATTTTGTGCCTTTTTCAGTGCTATTGGAAAACAAAAGCAAGAACAAAGTATGTATACACACACACACACACACACACACACACACACACACACACACACACACACACACACGAGCGTACATCAGTGTTAGCTGCATGGTTTTAGAAGCGATAGTCCAGAATTAATAGCACTTACAGTTCTGATACAGAAGCGGTCCCCACAACCCCATCAAAAACAGGACGTGTGTTTAATCATGGGAGTTGATTCTTATTGATCAGGATTGATTTTTTTTTTCTAATCAATTTTATCAGAGTAAAACACTAGCAAAAACACACTCCATGATACCACTAGTGAGGTTTAACAGTGTGCAGAAGTTTGGATCAGTGGTACTTGAATCTATAGCCTGAATTCTGAGGACCTAAAGATGTGCACAGCGAGCCGGTGAGGCTGGGATACACAACGTCGTATTAACATACTGTATAATATCGGCAAAGAAATGCTTAAAGAAAAGTTTTATCTACATCCATACGAATGTATAAAATCAATGTGATCAAATCGTTTACGTGTTTATAAGGGACGTGAGAGTTCCGAACATCGCTTTGATTAACATGCAGAGGAATTCATATTTAAACACTTTGGCCATTGGGGATTTTAATAAACAAATATATGACATTTCACTCTGTTTAGTTTGTGTGTTGTTTTTGAAAAATAAATAAATAAATAAAATTTAAAGGTACATAAAGTTACAGAGATGACAAGCATTTGTGATGAATATACATATATTGGATATTTTGGAGAAAAAAAAACAAAAAATATTATAGTTTTATTGCTCATAAGAATAAAATTAGTTGCACTGTTAAAGGCTTATTTTTGTCATGACTCATATTACATATTTGTATGTGCATTGATGATTAAATATGCACTGTGAAGCTATTTAAATATCTCAAACAACTCATTTGCATGAGAAAAAATCCCCTTTTAAAGAAATGGGTTTCTAATTTTTTTATAACACTATTTATTATAATAGCACGTACAATCTTTTAATTGTTCAGTTCAGCAATAACTATTCTTCCATGGATTGCTTATAAACAGAAATCTAAACCATATTATGGATCGTTATATGTGTGTTAGTAAGTGTTACACTGCGAAAACTGGTGCTGTTATTGACAATTTTTTAAACCTATTCAAATTTATGTAAAATTTCTTAATATAAGAAACCAAGTATGAGATTATGAAGCTTATTCCTAGACAAACGATGCAAAAAGTTTATTTGGAGATTTCTTGTTCTTGAAAGATAATTTTAAGCTTTTTTCCATGAAGGAAGCGACAATATCTGCCAACAGAAAGAGAAATTTGTGCTTAAAGTTTTTTAAAGATTTGGCTAGAAATAAACTTAATTAATTTCAGTTTTGTTTGAATCATAATAAGAGAACTTTTAGATAAATTAGACTACATTTAAAATATTCTCACTTGCTGTCCCTTTTTGTTGTGTACTTAACCTTTAATCTGAGTTATTTAGGTTGTAAGTTGGTGTACAAGTTTTTAAAAAAAAGCGATTTGAGAGAACACAACGGAAACTATGTAAATAAAGGCTTTAGAAAATCATTTTAAAAAAATACAGTAGTTAAGCATTCTGTAGCTGTTAAAAAAGGGGAATTTTTTTCCTTTCAATGTGTTTTATTTATTTATTTATTTTTAACATAGAGAGATAAAATAAAAATCTGGTGATTCACTGCCTGGAAAAAAATCTTTTACATTTTACTCTTTCTGTGATTAGCGATTCTTTGATAATCTCATGAAATTATCTGTTTACATAAATCCATAAAGCGTTAATGATAATCTTCCTCCTAAAAATATTTTAATGTAGCAAAGACAAAAAGGAAACAAACAAAAACCACAGTTATGTCTACAGTCACAGTTTGTTGTACATATTAACAGGGGATGTGTTTCCGAGGAGCTGGGAGAGGTTTGCAGTTTGCTTGATCTTTATTTACAGGAAACCGCAGTGGCGTGGCGATGCCCTGGTTGGGCTCCTGGAATGCAGCCAGGAGGTTCTGGACACTTCGGAAGAGTCTCACTTTCACACCAGGTGATGTCTGCATCAAAACAGAGCAATGAGAGAAAGTCTTTATACAAGCAATATTACAAAGCAATATAGAAGCAATTACAGTGGAACCTTGGATTGCGAGCATAATTTGTTCCGGAAGTGTGCTTGTGTATATCAAAGTGAGTTTCCCCCATAAGAAATAACCAGTTTACTGATAGTAGATAGTAGAAACTGATAGTTTCATTCTACAGTGTACTGAGCTCTCAGTGGTTTTTGTCTGTTGTGTTTTGTGTTTTCACATCCCATCATGTCTACAAACACCCATCTGTATCTCCTGCTTCTGCTGAGGTACTGCATAACTAAGGGCTGTTTTTTTTTTTCCTGTCCTTTTTTTGACATTTTCAACTTACGATGGGATTTTATGACATCACCCTTCATACAGTAAGTGAAGAAAATCTGTATGTACAGTAAGTTTAATGTAAAGTAGTGCGATCCAGATGCTGCCTCATGTCCAGCCTAATGATGTTCCACCGGTTGCCTTGTCCTGATTGATAAGTTCAATTAATAAAACTTAATGAGAGCTCATAAATTATTATCTAGGTAACGACTTTGAAAAATGGCTGACATGCTAATTAGATATGTGACACCCTCTAGTACCAAGTTAAATCCTTCAAGGAAACCAAAGAACCATTAAATAATTTTTTTAATCATACTGGTATTAAAATGTAAAAAAAAAAAAAAAAGAGTTAGACGCTCTATCAAGCACATTAAGGTTAAAGCTCATACCTCTGTTTTCCACACGTTGCCTTCAACCTGAAAGAGCCTGTAGGTGAACACGTGTTTGTCACACCTGCAGAGAAATAAGAACCGGGACGTCTCGGGTCAATGCTCAGATAAAGGCTTGTCCGCAGATAAACAATGAAAAGGTTCTAAAGAGAAGGCATCACTCTCAGTGGTATCATTTCTGCATAGCCAGTTTCATAAAACAGCAGCACCACATAATCACATTGTAAATCACGTTGTAGCTATAATCTACCCAATTACTTCACCTCAGTTGTCCTTTGCTGCAACACTACTGCGACTCGATTCTCCCCGCTCTAATACCCCCATGCTGATTCAGGAACAGAGTGTTGTTTATGGAAGTGTATAGATAGGTACTGAATGTTAGTGCAAGTGCAAATAACAAGGAAATGTCCAGAAAAGGGAATGTCCATGACCAGATTTAGGAACCGCTGGTTTAGATTAGTCGCAGTGCTCGCTGTTTTTCCCTTAAGAGAAAGTGTGTTTTGGCATGGCTCGACAGGACGGAAGCTGGGGTCAGAGTGCTTGGTGAGATGTTGAAGGAACTGACAGTGCTTAAGGGTCCAGCAGAGGCACAATGGCAGCACTGGGATTTGAACTCTCAGCCTTACAGCCAGTGGTTCAGAACCTTAACGATTGCGCTACCCATGCCCAAATCCCTGTACGCATCCCAGGGCTGTCAGAAAGTCACTGCTGTTCCTCGACTGACTCGCTTAACTCTTAACTACTTACTCAGTTCTGGTTTTGAACCGGATCCTATCTCAGGCATGACCTTCTGCACCAATAAACAGATATAACTCTCGAGGATTATTGGATCTGAACTTTGAAGGACATTTGATTGTATTCCCATGATATAAACTCAAGGGTGGGACTCATGGTGATCATAAGCTCTATGTCTGTTAGGTTGGACACGATGTGTCGGAGAAGGAAAAACAACAAAATCCACTAGAAAATAGGAAATCGTTTCGAGACAAGGGTTGGGAAAGTGTGTGAAGGTTCTCAGTTATCCAAGTCAGGCTTTTCCCAAAGGTGCTGTTTAGTTCCAACCGGACTTACTTTAAGTTTCTGAAATCATTTCAGATTTAGTCTCCTGGAACTTAAAGCCAGTCCAGTTGCATCTCAACAGCTCATTCGGCACAAGGGTTTAAAAGAAATTATAATGTTAAAAGAGGAGAAAAGCAAAGACTATGGTTACTTTTCAAAATATAATAAGCAAAAGCGATATTTCCCAATAAAATCCCAATCTGGGAAACTGTGGGACACAGTTCTACAGGACTATATATATATATATATATATATATATATATATATATATATATATATATATATATACTGTATAATAACATACATACTGTAAAGCTTAATATGTTAAAGTTTCCCCCAAAAAGTCTTAAATTTTTAATCTAGTAACTTCTATTTTAAATCTGTCTTACATGTTAATGTAGCTGTTTCTGTTGCTAGCTGACCTAGCTGGTGTTTTTTCATTATTAAAATAATAATTATTATAATTATAATTATAATTTTGAGTTAAACACACAAACACAGTAACGCCAGGCAACTTTTCTAGACACATTTTGCCATTTTATAGAAAACAACAGGTTAATTTTACTTGGCATTTTAGCTAAAATGTTAGTTATTTTAATACATCTCTCTAAAAATGTCTAGTAAAGTTTACTGCTAGTTGTAACTTGATTTAAATGGGAATTTTAACCACATAATCAGTCAGTTTTCCAGGCTATTGTAATACATTTGCAGCTAATATTCTTAGCTTTTTTTTTTTTTGCTTTTTTATTAGCACACAATTAATGTTCTTTATAATATGCATTTTTCTCTTTATTTGGAAGCGAGTTGTGTTTTATTAGCAGCGGTGGTGGTGGTGGTGGTGGTGGTGTGAAGCGGTGGTTTGGGTGATGCGGGTGGGTGGATAGTAAACTGGTTTTGTTTTGACAAAGTTCCTGCAGCTAAGTGTTTAAATTTAGAGTAAACATAATGTACACCAGCACTTGACCAAAAAGGAAACTCTGACTCATGACTCTGAGATTATGAGATGCAAAATGTTGAGGAATGAAACTATTTCTTTTTATGTATTGAATGTATTCATTTGCAGATTAAATGAAAAGTCTGCTCAGGTCACCCCGGTTCTGTCTGTCTTACGGTACTGATAAAGAGCCGGAACCAGTTCCCCTGGTGGCCAGGGTTCCAGCAGAAACACTTTCGTTA
>JAAGKR010012193.1:0-17117 GCA_011419295.1 Clarias macrocephalus
TGAACTACTTCAGTTGTGTGTAATGAATCTAAAATATATGAAAGTCTAATGTTTATCAGTACATTACAGAAAATAATGAACTTTATCAGAATATGCTATTTTTTTTAGAAGGACCTGTATATTCAGCCTTGCCACAGAAGATCTGGAGATTACTTTGTCATGCTGATTGAGTTAGAATAACAGACTGGAATCTTTAAATGGAGGGTGGAAACATGTTCAGGCGTCATTTGCTTTGCACGAAAAGGAATTCACAGGCAAGGATATCGCTGCTAGTAAGATTGTACCCAAATCAACTATTTATTGGATCATTAAAAACTTCGTGGAGAGAAGTGAAGGCAAGGACTTTGGGAAGATGGCCTGTTGTCAAGAAGGGCAGCAAAGAAGCCACTTCTCTACAAGGAAAATCCTCAGGAACAGACCTATATTCAAAAGGTTACAGGGATTGGACTACTGACTACTGGGGTAAAGTCATTTTCTCTGATGAATCCCCCTTTCCAGTTGATTTGCTGTGTCATGCCAACAGTAAAGCATCCTGAGACCATTCATGTGTGTGGTTGCTTCTCAGCCAAGGGAGTGGGCTCACACACAATTTTGCCTATGAACACAGCCATGAATAAAGAATGTTACAAAAACATCTCCTGGAAGTAACTTCATTTCAACCATCCAAGAACAGTTTGGTGACAGACATGATGGAGCTCCTTTCCATAAGGAAAAAACAAAGATAACTAAGTGGCTTGGGGAAAAAAAAATGGGTCCATGGCCAGCAAACTCTGCAGACCAATCCCATTGAGAAGTTGTAGTCAATCCTCTAGAGATGGGTGGACAAACAAAAATCCACAAATTTTTAAAAACTCCAAGCAAGCAAGAATGAGCTGCCATCAGTCCGGATGTGGCCCAGAAGTTGAATGACAGCATGCCAGGGCATATTGCAGTAGTCTTGAAAAAGAAGGGTCAACACTGTAAATATCGACACTTGGCAAAAACGTAATATAAAAGTGTCAGTAAAACCTTTGTCATTTATAAAATGCTTGTACAGTAATTATACTTCAGTATGATAGTAACAACCTTTAACAAACACTGAAGCAGCAGTGTGCTAAGGAGCATAAAGTATGGACTATGGATCATTGGAAAAAGGTCATGTACTGTAGTCTGATGAGTCTAGATTACCCAGATACCCTGTTCTAGACTGATGGATGCATCCGGGTGAGAAGAGAGGCAGATGAAATGATACACCCATCATACCTAGTGCCTACTGACAAGCTTGTGAGTGTTATACTTTGGGGTTGTTTCTGTTGGGCAGAAAGGTACAGCAGTGTCATCTGATCAAATGAGGTATTTTACCTCAGAGTAATATTGACAACTAAGTAAATTAACAAACTACAGTAGATAGCTCAGTGAAATATAATGTTAAGCCCCACATTAATGAACTATTGTTTGTTTATTTATTTATTGTGCACCATTGCTAATTTAATATCATGTAAATCCAAGTCATTTTCTTTTCATTATAGGAAACCATATAAGAACCAGGCGGCTATGTTTATATAATAGATAGAGCTAATATGGATTCATATTAATAATGTGTCTGTCTGTATGTATATGAGGGAGAGAGAGAGAGATGCTTACATGGAAAGTCGCTGCTTTATCTGGGAAGAGCCCACCCTTTAGAAACACAAACACAGTTATAGCTACAATTAATTGAATTACATAAAGGTTAATGTAGTGATTTTTATTTTTTTATAAACACAAATACAAAGAGAGAGAGAGAAAGAGAGAGACTTACAAAGGTCTTTTCTGGACTTCCTTTTATTGGATGTTATGGTGGGAGATGGATGGTGATCGGCTCCCACTAAAAATAAATAAATAAATAAATAAATAAATTAATTAATTAATTAATTAATTAAAAATTAAACACTGTTACAGCTACATTAACCTAGATGCCAGGCAATAAAGAACACAACTCTTTCTTACTGGGGTCAAAATAAGAATACTGGACAAATATTACTCCAAAATAGGTGAAATTTGTTAAATAATATTTTACTGTGAGTACAAGTATTGGAGTACTTGCTTTTAAAAATATTTAAGTATTCAAAAGTCTATGTTTCATGCTGGATGGTAAATTTTACATTTTAAAGTATTTAAAGTCAATTAATAGAGCAAATATTTATAACAATATAATTAGAATCGTATTATATATAAAATAGCTTAGTTAATTTAAATCTTTATTTGTCAAATTAAATTAGATTCAACTTTATTGTCACTGCACATGTATGTACAAGGCCATGAAATACAGTTAGCATCTAACCAATAGTCCATTTTCGCAATGCAGAACAATTTGCATATATAAACAGTACACAGTGAGGGAGGTAAATACAAATGAGTACAAATGAGCAAATGGTATTGTATACCATGTTAAAGAATTTGCATGTAAACAGTATACAGAGAAGGAGTTATGTACAATAAGTGCAATGATTTAGATGTATGCAATAAGGAAGATATTGTATGCTATGATAAATAATCGCACATGTAAACTGTACACAGAAAGGCTTATTTACAGAAAAGGTTATATACACTGAGTACAATGACAGAAGATATAAAGCATAATAAAATTATATGCATACTTAAATAATACACAGAGAAGAGTTATGTCAATGAGTGCAATGATTATAGATGGTATTATAGATACCATGGTTATGATATTGCGGTTGAGAAGGTTATATACATTGCAAGTGAGCAACTTGTTATTTTATGCAATATACATGTGCAACTGTTATGAATAATACCGTCCTGAGTGTTTAAGTATATAAAAAAAAATACTTTATTGAACAGTAAAACTCTTTTCATTTGCAAAACCCAGCTTGTAGGGGGCTGGTGCCAGAGTGAGGGGTTGTGATTGAGCAACCCTGAAACAAACAAGGTTTGGGGCCTTGCTAAAAGTCCCAACAGTGGTAACTTTTTGGAGCTCTGGCTTGAACCACCAATCTTCTAATCAGAAATATGTTTATGGTCCTTTGTGCTGACCATTAATTGTCATGGGCATTCTTACTACCACTAAGGTCAAATCGGCACTGTTAAAAATGCATTAATCACTTTAAATACAGCTGATTGTGTAAAAATAGTCACGACTTCAGAAGGGTCTAATTATTGACCTGCATCAAGTACTGAAAACAATTAAGAAGATTATTGGAATTGGATTAAGAACAGTCCAACAAATTATTAAAACTTTTAGGGACTATACTGAACGTTCAACTTTAAAGAAATGTGGTCAGAAAAAAAAATCATCATCATGAATGGAGATTATTTACACTTGTGAAAATGCATTAAGAAAAAAAAAAAAACCTGACAGTAGAAATTACAGTACAGCCATGCTTATTAGTGAAAGAAAGAACAATTCCACATGCGCAATGTGATGAGAACTCACCATCTTGGGATGAAACAGCTGAGTGTCCGTATGAAAAGCACTTGTTAGTGAAATGAATCAGGGGGAAAAAAGTAATCCGAGTAATCCAACTCGGACAAAACGCAGAATTACACACAATTCTTTTTTTTTTTTTTTTTGACAGTGATTTTATTCCACAGCATGAACCATGAAGAATAATTTTCACACGAATTCTCCACCACACTGTGCACCAGAAATCTTGGAGTAGTGTTTTTTTCTCTCTGTTTTCTTGATTTTGATTTTGATTTTGCCAGGCCAGTGTATGTCTTTCGAATGCTGTTGAGTAAACTCGACAACTTTCCCAAAACAGGAATGTATATTGAGAGAGAGAGAGAGAGAGAGAGAGAGAAGAGAGAGAGAAGAGAGAGAGAGAGAGAGAGAGAAGAGAGAGAGAGAGAGAGAGAGAAGAGAGAGAGGTGCTGGGGAGCTCTTACATGGAGGTTCCCTGATTTGGTACATAGGAGTGGTAGGTTGACTGGCAACGACCCTCCCTGCAAAAGTACAGGGAATATATATACATCAAATAAATCTACAGCTGCAAATGCTAAGATAAATACAATATCAAACAAGTGAACCATTTTTAATAAAAAATAAAATAAAATAAAATAAAAATAAAGTTAAAACAGGATTGTCTGTGTGCGTGTGAGTGAGTGAGTATGAAAGAAAGAAAGAAAGACTTACATTTTTCTGTGAGTTTAGCGGTGGAATTACATGCAGAAACAGTAGAAGGAGCAGGTGGTATGAGCTGGACACCCCTCACTGAAAGAAAAGGAATATTTTAATTAAGAAAGTATTTATTCTAAATAATATGTAACTGACAACTGAAGCCATAAATGAGTGAGAAAGAGCAAATGAATGAATTTGCTTTGGCAGCATTGTTAAAACAGTCAGGCCAATGAAGCACTTTGCACCTGAAAGAGAGAGAGAAACTTACATTGTTCTGTGCTTTGAGGTTTAGGGGTAAGAAGTGGGGGTGGTAAGACCTGCACAAGCTTCACTACAAAAACAATATTAAATACAGTTACAGCAACAAATGTTTTAATTACAACAATGCTAACATTTAGATATTTTGCCCTTTGAAATACATTTTCTGCTTGTCTTTTTTTATTTAAAAGGATAAAAGTCATCCACCCAACCATTTATCTTATCTTGACACTACAGGGTCACAAGGAGACTGAAGCCCATCCCAGGAGCCACATCTGTAGGGCATGAGGAGGGGTACACAATGGATATGGCACCAATCCATTTCTCTCTCTCTCTCTCTTTCTCTTTCTCTCTCTCTCTCTCACACACACACACACACACACACACACACACACACACACACACACACACACACACACACACACACTCACACTCACACACACACACACACACACACACACACACACACACACATAGAATGGCCAAAATGAGAATGCTCATTAGCCCAATCTGTGTGTCTGTGGACCATGGGAGGAAACCAGTGTACCCGGAGGAAACAACTGACCAAGCCCCAGAAAAAAAACATGCACACAGTGTTACCTTAAAGGAGATCAATTATGCAAACTTAATTTAATTTTGTTTGGAGACTCACATGGGTGTGCACTGAGTGTGTTCAAGCAAAAAAAAAAAAAAAAAAATTCTCTTCAGATTCTTCCATATTTTGTGTTTTTGTTTGTTTCTGCTAACCCCCCAAAAAATGGAAATTTATTAACAAAAAAAAAAAAATAAATAAAAATAAAAAATAATAATAATAATAACAATTGTTAAAAAAAACATATTATTTCTCATTTGTCTTTCATGCTTCTCATTTATATCTCATTAAGGTCTTATATATGGATCATTTGCTTCTCCTTCAAATGCCGTTCTGTTTCTCGTGTACATCTCAGATTTCTCAAATGTTTCTTAAATACGTCTCAAGTTGTCTTTCTTTGTTGCTCTCAAAGAGTCAGCTTTGAGAGAAATCAGGTTTAGGAGAAATAGAAAAGACATAGTCAAGCTTGAAATGAGAAAGCTCAATTCAGTCTCATGAGACCAGAAAAAGATCATCCTGAGCAACAAAATCTTGCTATGGGAGAACACATTGATTCTCTGTTCTGGGAGTAAACAAGAACATCAACCCTCTCATTTTACTCCCCTCTGTGGGAAAAGTTATCATTTATTTACAGTGGAAACATTCCAGCAGCCATCCTAACATGTGTGCGCTACACATTTACCATTGGACTGCTTCCTGAATAAGTGGTTTTATTCATACTGTCTGTAACATCAGATCCTAAAGTGGTATGGGTTACTATTTTTGTATTGTTTGCCAAAGCTGGTTAAGTCTTCTGGTTAGTAATTCAGAGGAATGTAAACACCTCAATCAGAACAGTCTGACCTGATCCAGCCCAATCAGAACAAATTTCCAATCATAGTAAGAAGGGTTGTAAACCTTAAAGATAGGTTAAAGATATGTTAGATAGGTTATCTAGTCATTAGGTAAATAGTAGGCATGTAAACATTTGATCTAATCACTTCTCACTCATTGTAATTGTCACGAACTAACCGGAGATGAATCAGAAGACTAGCAGTTAGCTCTGTAGCGTGGATGGTAAACCCAAACGCGGAAGTAGCGCGAGCAGGCAGGATAACCACGCTGGTCATTATGGGAGACCATAATTAACCATGGGAGAAGTAGTGAAGGGTTTGAGTTGGGATGTATGAAATACCGGATGGATCCGGAGCGCAGCGGGCATCTGGAGCCGGTAGCTGACAGGGTTAATTCGGAGGTTGATGCGGTATGGTCCGATGAATCTTGGTGACAACTTTCTTGATTCAGTCTGCAGGTATAGGTTTTTTGTTGATAGCCATACCTTATCACCTACTTGGTACATTCGTCCCGGTGGGTGTCAACGGCGGTGTTGTCGAGTGTAACGGTGGTTAGCTTGTTGATTGGCGTCATTTGCTTGTCTCCATAGCCGTCGACACCGGCGAACCAACTGTTGGGCCAACGGTACTTCCACCTCCGGTTCTTCATGGTCGAACATCGGAGGTTGGAAGTCGTAGCATACCTTGAATGGGCTTAGTTTGGTGGCAGAGGAAGTGTGGAGGTTATGAGGTAGCTCAGCCCAAATGAGGTAGCGGGCCCAGGAGCACTGGCGATCAGCAATGAAGCATCTCAGGTATCGCTCCAGTTGTTGGTTGGTTCGCTCCGTCTGACTGTTAGTCTGTGGATGGTAACCGGAGGACAGAATGCAGGTGGAATTGATCAGACGGCAGAAGGCCTTCCAGAACCGAGATGTGAACTCGGGCACCCTGTCCGAGACAATGTCCTTTGGGAACCCATGCAGGCGGACTACATGCTCTAATATCAGCTCGGCTCTCCTTTTAGCTGACGGGAGACCGGAGAGGGCCACTAGGTGGACAGCTTTGGAGAACCAGTCGACGATGGTGAGGATGGTGTCTCTTCCTTCTGAAACCGGCAGGCCCGTGATGAAGTCCACGGCAATGTGTGTCCAGGGTCGGCGGGGAACCGAGAGTGGTTGAAGTTCCCCCGGTGATGGTCAGTTGCTGTCCTTAGACCTGGCACACACTGGGCACGCCTGGACGAACTCGTCTACGTCCTTTCTCATATTGGGCCACCAGAAGGCCCGTTGGACAAAAAGTAGGGTGCGCCGCTTTCCGGGGTGTCCAGAAAGTGGGGAGGAGTGTCCCCACTGGAGTACTTCAGCCCTGAGGGCGTTGGGTACATAGAGTCGGCCAGGCGACACACCTGCCGGTTTGGTCTCCGTAGCTTGTGCCTGGCGAACCCTCGTTTCCAGGTTCTAACTGAGTGGTGCGAGGATGTTGGTGGGTGGCAGGACAGGCACGGGGTCCGCCTGGGGGACGTCTTCCTCGTGCTGTCGGGAGAGGGCATCGGCTTTGGTGTTTTTGGATCCCGGGCGGTATGACAGGTGGAAATTATAGTTCTCAAAACCAGTGCCCACCGCGCCTGTCTGGGGTTAAGTTGTTTTAAGGTGCAGATAGTGATGAGGTTTTGATGGTCGGTCCAGACGATGAACGGCTCTCTGGCGCCCTGGAGCCAGTGTCGCCATTCCTCCAAGGCCCACTTTATGGTCAGCAGCTCGCGGTCAACTACTCCGTATCACTGCTGAGTGGCGTAAAATTTCTTGGAGAAAAAACTGCAGGGGTGCAGTTTTTGGTCTGGACCTCGCTGGGAGAGAACAGCCCTGGTGCCCACATCCGAAGCGTCCACCTCCACAACGAATGGTTTGTCAGCATCCGGGTGAAGGAGGATGGGAGCAGTGGTGAAGCGGTGACAGAGTTCATGGAAGGCAGAGACGGCAGTTGAGGTGAGATTGAAGGGGTGAGATGATGGGCGGGTCAGAGCAGTGAGTGGAGCTGCAACGGTACTGTAGTCCTGGATAAAGCGGCGATAGAAATTGGCAAACCCGAGAAACCACTGGAGTTGTTTAAGAGTCTTGGGTAGGGGCCAATGACTCACAATTTCCAGTTTCTGCGGGTCCATGGCCACACCCTGGGACGAGATAACAAAACCCAGGAACGTGGTGGAGCGCTCGTGAAAAGCGCACTTTTCCAACTTACAGTACAGCTGGTGGGCGAGCAATCTCTTTAGAACCGCTCTGACCTGCTGGATATGTTCGTGGACGATTCGGGAGTAGATGAGGATGTCGTCGAGGTAGACAAACACCCAGCGGCCTAACATGTCTCTGAGGACGTCATTGATGAATTGCTGAAAAGCGGCAGGTGCGTTGCAGAGACCAAAGGGGATGACCAGACTCTCGGTAGTCTAGCGGGATGTTGTCTGTGTCGACATCGGGGGCCTCGGACACCCAAGAGCACGTACCAGCCTCGGTCCGTAGGCAGAGCTCAGTGCAGGTCGGCCCCCACTGTAGAACCCTGTTTTGGATCCATGATATGAGTGGGTCATGATGCAGCAGCCAAAGGTGTCCGAGGATGATGGGTGGTGATGAAATGGTGGTGGTGTAAAACTGAATCTGTTCCTGATGCTGGTTGATGATAAGAGTGATAGGCTGAGTTTGAAAGGAGATGGGGCTGGAGGAAAGGGGCCGACCGTCGACTGATGAAATGGTTACGGGCTGGAATAACGCCTCGATTTTTACCCCCATTTTTGGCGTATGAAGAGTCAATGAAGTTACCTGCTGCCCCGGAGTCGACGAACGCGGTACTTCCGACCCGTTTGTGGCCAAACTGGAGGTGTACTTTTACTGTGAGACGGGAATCATTAGTCAGGGTGGTGGAGAGGGAGATGGGACCCGGTGAGCTACTCTCATTTCTCACCGGGGCTGCGCGTTTCCCGGCCGCAGAGGGCGGATGGCTCGATGGTGTGCAGCAGATCCACAATACGCGCAGAGCCCCTCTCTAAAACGGTGTTCCTGTTCTGCAGCGGTTATGGAGGCGCGCCCTAATTGCATGGGTTCCTCGGCTCCTGTGTCAACCACGGCGGGAGGTGGAGGACCGATGGTTCTGGTGGATGTTGCAGTGAATGCGGAGTGGGCTTCTGGAACTGGAACGTGGGAAACAAAGGGTGTGGTGCGAGGTAGTGCTGTCGTGATGGGTGACAGGGTACGGGGAGCTGGCTTGGGGCGAGCAGACGTTGGTCGATCCGGAGGGCGAGTTGGATTAAGCCTTCCAAGGTCGCTGGGAGCTCTCGTCCGGCGAGCTCGTCTTTTATACGCAAAGCCAGTCCCTCATAGTAGGCCGTCCGGAGGGCGGAGTCTCCCCAGTCGGTCTGCACGGCAAGAGTGCGAAATTCCGCAGTGTAGCGGCTCACGGACGACCCTCCCTGCCGTAGATGATATAGCTTAGAGTCGGTCTCCACCTCAGCGGCCGGATGCTCAAAGGTGAGTTTGAACTTACGGGTGAATTCGGTATATGAGTAGGCGACGTCTGAATCTGAACGAAGGACCGCCGTGGCCCACTCAGCTGCCTGCCCGGATAGCAACGAGACGAGAAGAGAAAACACTCAAACACGAGATCCAATGCAGTTAGAAAAACACTACACTTCCCATCCGTGCCATCCCATTTGTCCGGTAAAGCTAGAAAAACATCAGAAGGTGGGGAGGGGGTTGGCGGTCCTCGTGCCGGTCGCGTTAGGAGTGCGCATGACAGTAATAAATAAATACATATATGTTTTTCCATACATATTATATATAGGGGCAACATTAAGCAATGTTTGCTTCTGTTCCTTATTGGTAACCTCTGTGAAAACAACTTTCTTCTATCAATCTTTTCTTCAGATTTTCATTTATTGGGTTTCTAGGTATGGAAGCAGCTATTACTTGGTCCTACTCTACAAGTAGTTAAGCATCTAACTAATCATAGATGAGGCTAAATTCTTGTAAGTAATCATAACACTGAAGGTGAGATTTATCAGAAACGTTGGTAAGCCTAACCAACGGATCAAGAAAAATACCCATTTTGTTATATTTCCAGCAAATTAAATGCTTCTCAGTAAACAGTTAAGATGGAATATTTAATCAAAATTACGTCTTTCAGAATTAAGAAATACTGTCCATGTAAACATATCTTGTGTTTTGTGCCCCTGTGATGTGTTTCAATGTTTATTCAATACAGATGTATTTGTATTTATTTATTTACAGTTTTGCTTTATAATGTGGTTAATAACCTATCCACCAAGCTATATCTGGTTTAAGCCAGCATACCATTACAACTTACCTCTTCTTAAGATCTTCTCAAAATCAGTTTTACTGTACTCATCTAGTTTCTTTCTCAGTTGAGACACACACTTTATTACATTCTCAAAAGTTAGACGAGAACATAACGTAATGGTGGGCAAGGCTGACGGTCCAGCTGGAGTCAAGATCACCTGAAAAAAAAGGAAATAAGTTATTAAGTGAACTTAGAAGATATAGTGGACTCTATATACTACTGCATGCACTTACACTCTTAACATTGAAAAGAAAAAAAAGGAGCAAATCTTACTGGGTATGTTTTCATGTAAAAATATGAAACAAAGTCTTGGCATTTTTTAATTAATCTGACTATATATATATTTGCACTCAAGACTAAACTTTAAATTATCTAGAACGTCAACTTAATGAACTGAATAATCTGACTATGAATGAGATCTATGTATTAATACTATAATCTTTTAACATTGTTTTAGGTGGAACGTTTGTTTAGGTGACATTTTTAATCAATCTAAATATTCTGCAGAATTTCACAATGATGTAACCTGAAGGTACTGGATGGGATCTTCTGTGTATGAAACCTCTTCCATCAGAGTGTCTCTCCTCTTCAGCTCGGCAATCTCCTGCTCCAGTTTCTCCATGACTTCTTCAGCACGACTCACTGCAGCTTTCTCCTGAGTTCTGATCAGTTCTTTCAATTCAGAACGTTTTCTCTCAATTGATTTGATCAGATCAGTAAAGGTCCTCTCAGTTTCCTGCATTGCTATTTGTGCAGAGCACTGTTAGTAGACACAGAGAGAGAGGATGTTTTTAAATCAGTGGTTTTATCTGAACTTCACCCTGCGACAAGATGAGCTTAATGCTTCATTCAACTAGTGGTCATAAGTTGTACTGTAATTCCCAAACCTCACTTGGTGTAACTTAGTGAAGTCGATTAAACTATCAGCTCCTCCCATTTAAACCAACACGAAAAAAAAAAAAAAAAAAACATAACATGTCACAACCATGACATCAATGAATCTTAGGTGGAAAGCAAGCTTGACATCAGCAAAGCTGCCATGGACTGGGTGGAAATGGGGGTGGAAATAAATTAATCTATTTATCTTCACCATGTTTTGCACTTCATATTGCACCACACATTCTGATTGAAGACAGGTCAGTCCAGCACATTTACCTTCACCTTTACGCAAGTGTTATCACAGCTGAATGTGTCTGGGAAAAGATGGAATTTGTATGGCAGCATATTTTGTTTCTGCCATAGGCAGGACTGAACAGTGGAACTGTTGGAACCCAATTGCAGACAAGCAAATTTCCTTGGCAGTTTTATTAAAACACTGATGTGAGAGGAGCAATGCAGGGATGCTCTTGTAGAGTTAGTGTGGGATGGGGAAATCCCCTATGACATGGTGGGAGGAGCAATGACAGAGTACATCCCAATAACATAGTATATCCCAATGACATAGTGTACTCGGAAGTGACGTATGAGGGCATACCTCTTGGGTTGAATGACAAGGTATTAAGTGTGGATGAAACAGCAGTATAGCCAGCCCAATATGGATTCCGCTTCGTGAACAGAGGAGATAAATTCTGAATGCTCTGGTTAAAGTTGATTGCAGAGTGAAAATTCCGCGATGTCCCAATGTCTGTGCAGAAGTCCATATGGAAGAATGCGGGAGTGCATTCATTCATAGAGTTTTGTCAGGTTTGTGTTGATGAGTGGGTCATGAAATAGACAGGGTTGCAAACAAATCCAAAGCAAAAAGGAGAAATCAAACCTTATCAATCCTAAATTGTTCACAAAGAGTCCAGCAGCGAGAGCAATCTTTTCCTGAAGCATGTGAATTGAGAGTCCGTGAAGCTAGCGTAGTGATAGACAAATAATAAAGAATTCCAGACGGCGCCATTCATGTGGACGAGACGGGAAAACACGCTGGACTTGTTTACACAAATATCCCCGGCGCATATTAGGGAAGAGCCCCATCCCCCACCTTGGCTACTCAGACCACATCTCTGTTATCTCTGTCAGACCACTCGTCAGGCATTCAAAACCGGTTCTAAAGCAGGTGAAAAACTGGCCAGCAGGAGCAATCTCTCCTCTTCAAGACTGTTTTGAGAATACTGACTGGAACATGTTGTAAGGAGTACAGGTCATCAATGCCCAGCTACATCAACAAGTACACCAATGATGTCACTGTCTCCAAGAGCATCATCTCATCCACCCCAACCAGAAACTGAGGATTACTATGGAGGTGATTGCAGTTCTGGAGACTAGAGACTCCGCCTTTAGAAAAGGGGACAAGGTGGCCCGAAGAACAGCAACACAGCACATGTGGCAGGGGATAAAAGTTATCACCAACTACAAGACATGTTGACATGTTCACCTGCCTGTGACAGTTATGGCTCCCTTCTAGATGCGCTGAACAGCTTCCACCCCCTTCTCTGAACAACCAGGTGCTGTGTCTCACCACGGCTGATGTAAAGAAAACTCTATGCAGAGTTAACCGACATAAAGCTGTTGGACCAAACAATATCCCTGGCAGAGTGCTTAGAGAATGTGCTGAACAGCTGGCAGTTGTTCTTACAAACATCTTCAACATCTCTCTGAGCAGCGCCATTGTTCCCACATGCTTCAAGTCCACCACCATCGTCACCGTGCTGAAGAAGTTTTCTGATTCCTACCTTTGTGACTACCGTCCTGTTGCACTTACACCCATCATCATGAAGTGCTACAAGCGGCTCAATATGAGACACATCAAGACCCTGCTGGACCCTCTGCAAACTACAATATCCAAGGACACTACATCTGGCCCTCACACACCTAGATAATTAAATTCAAATCCATCAAATTTTATTTGTATACAGCAGTTTTAACAATTGCCATTGTCGCAAAGCAGCTTTACACAATCAAACTAATTATTTAAGTTTGTATAAAATTTGAATGTGTATGAATCAAAAATGATAAGATTGTCCATGGTAATCAAGCCGAGGACGACGGCGGCAAGGAAAAATTCCCTGAGATGGCAATAGGAAGAAATAGGAAGAGAGGAACCAGACTCAACAGGGAACCCGTCCTCATTTGGGTGAAAACAGATAGTAGGGATTGATCTGCATCATATTGTGTGATGCCCAGTAAGGACACCTACATTAGACATAGGGAATGGTAGTAGTAAATGCTGAACTGAAGTCTAACACCTACTGTAATTGGGAATAAATAAATAAATAAATAAATAAATAAATAACAGTTCAGTCAACTACAAAAGTAATATTTAACTGCAGACCTACTTGGACTGAATGACTCTGGAAGAGCAGAACAAAACAGGCCTGAGAGGAAGCATCTCTCAGCTCACAGAAACCTGACAGGGTTTAACTCATGACTGAGAGAGCTTCGCTCCGGGCCTAGGTCATGGAAAATCTCAGGGTTGACAAGGCTAACGAGGCTTAATTTAGGACTAACAGTGAATGCAGGATTAGCTCTGGTTGAAACTCCATGTTCATCTCAACCTAAGATGCTAGAAGGCAACCTTGACAGGAACATCATTGTTTTCCTGAAAGTATGCATGATGAAACTGACAGAATACTAAGCGCTGATTAACACTTATAAGCTAAGTTAAATACAGCAAAACCAAACCTTAAACATCTCATTTAGCTCCAAATTCACCTTGTGAGTCTCCACGGCCTTCCTCAGCCTCTGAAGCTCCTCCTCTCTCTCCCGGACTCTCTGCTTGTTTTTTCCCTTCATGTCCAAGAACTGCTTCTACAGAGAAACACAGCGCATGACTCAGTGTATGGCACAATAACATTACTCAAGTAAAATGCTTTAAAAAAATAAATAAAATATATACTGTATATATATATATATATATATATATATATATATATATATATATATATAGAGAGAGAGAGAGAGAGAGAGAGAGAATGTTTAAATAATTTCCAGAGCTAGTTGTAAGAGATGGCTGTGAGATGATGTTACCTGTTTCTCAGCTCGTCCTGCTGCAGCTGATACTGTATCATGTTCTTTATGTTCATCCATGGTACACAACGTGCAGATAAACTGCTGGTCAGTACGACAATAAACCTCCATCAGTTTGCCATGCCGAGAGCAGATCTGCTCCTGGAGTCGTCTGGAGGCTTCCACCAGCTTGTGCTTCTTAAAGGCAGGAGATTTATAGTGAGGCTGGAGGTGAGTTTCACAGAAAGAGGCCAGACACACCAGACAGGACTTGATGGCTTTGTGTTTTCTCTCAGTGCAGGAATCACACTCCACATCTTCAGGTCCAGCTGAACACTGAGCAGGAGGTGTAGCTTGGAGTCTCGTCTTCTTCAGAGTCTCCACTACTTCAGCCAGCATGGTGTTTTTACTCACAACAGGTCTTGTAGAGAAGGTTTGTCTACACTGAGGACAGCTATAGACTCGTTTCTGATCCTCCTGATCCCAGCAGACATTAATACACACCATACAGAAACTGTGTCCACACTGTAGAGTCACTGGATCCTTTATTATATCCAAACAGATTGAGCAGCTAAACTGATCTGGAAGTCCTAAAATATTTCCTTCTGCCATTTTACAGAACTGAAAAATACACTTACAGCAGGTCAAATCTCCTGGATCAGTTTGTAAAAGGGTTGTGTGGAAAACGGGCTTGTTGGAAGAAAAGAAAAAAAAAAAGGTATGAAACAGATGTGCTCTCACGGAATGAACAAGGACAGACCTGTTTCACGTTCATTTCCGATAAAGTAAGAGTAGGGTTGCCAGGTCTATAGTAATGTCTATTAAATTCAAAACTCACAAATATCGGTCCTATTTTAATAGTTAATAAAAATCTCTTTAACACTCTATATTAAACAATGGAATTTATACCCCAACACAGTTTTCCTAATCAGTGTTTTCATCAATGGCTGATAATCATTTCATAATGAGAAGCAAATTCCTATAGAAAATATGATCCGTTATGGTAATTTCTTGTGCATTTAGATCAAACACATTCCAAAAGCTGTGGGACAAATCTGGCAACTCAAAGAGAACGGAAAGGGTGAAGGGAAACAATAGCGTTATATAACAAGTATGTTTTTCAAAGAGAAACAATATTGGCACGATTTTCGTATTTTAAATGCAATCCCTACAATCCATTACTTGAAATTATGACACTCATCGATAGTGCATGGCAAATTTACTTTAAGTATAGTTTAAATAAACAAACAAACATAAAAAAACCTCACCCTCACTCTGCTGGCAATGAGTATTCACTTTATAGCCATAAAGATTATGTCTCACTTCCCTACATAGAGCTACAGACCTCAGGGTGAAATGTGTAACACTGAAAGTATTGTCTCTTACAGGAAATCCTAATGTAACCACACAAAAGTCATAGTAACAGTAAAAACAATAACAACAAAAAGTGTTTTTTAAAATATTTGTATAAAAGGACAGGTTTCATATAAGTCAATGACAAGACATTGTGGTTTGCAATGGTGCCACTGCAATAGACAGGGAAGCCAAAGATTCTGTCCATCCATGAAAAAACTAATGCTGTAAAACTTAGGTGCAGCCTTTCTATATGATAAATCCTGTCTTGCAAACTAGACAATGCATTTTATTCCCTGTTGTTAAATTCAAAATTATCTTTGAATTTCTTTACTGAATTGTAAAGAAAGAGATAAAATTTTGCAAAGGCTGCACTTTTATATCAGTCATACTTGAGAACTGAGACAAAACATGTCCAGCACATTATATTGTTTTTCTGTAAAATTTAAAACTCGTGGATAATGGGGAAATAAAAAAATAACAATTACAAACATAAGGATTGGCTTTAACACTTGGATGAAAATCCTTTCCAATGACTGCCTAGAGTCTGGAACTGGTTCCCAGAACCTGGAACTCTGAATATTACCAAATGCTGAGTTTCTTCCACTGAGATGCTTTGACAAGCTGCTGCTTGTTTGTGGGTCTTTTTGCTTTCAGTCTTGTTTTCAGTACATGAAAAGCATTCTCTACTGGGTTGAGAGCAGGTGACTGACTTGGCCCGTTTCTTTGCCTTACAAACCTCTTGAGTAGCTTTCACTGTATGTTTTTGGTCTGATCCATCTACAATATGAGGCATCTGAGTTCTGCAGCATTTGACTGAATCTGAGCAGAAATTATAGCCCTATAAAATTTCAGAATTTGTCCAATTACTTTTAACAGCAGTCTGGTCATCAATCAAAACTAATGACCCGGTTCCACCAGTTACCCAGCAGCCATCTTTGACAGATGTGGTATTTTTCGGATTATGAGCTGTTCTTTCCATTCTCCATATTTTTCCTCTTGCAGTCCAAGTTAATATTGGTGTCATCGGTCCAAAGAATCTGGCAAAGTTTCCTGCCAAAGTCTCATCTGGCCTTCCTATTCCTGACTCATGCCAATAATCTGTATTTACTTTGTAAAACCGCCTCTTTACTACGATTAAACTTTGACAATGACACGCCTACCTCATCAAGAGTGTGACTTGGTTACATGTTGTGCCAAGAGTTTTTTTTATTTTTTTTTTATACATTTTAGTTATGTTCTTCTGAGGTCTTCCAAGGCTTTTACTGTTGTTGAGTTTGCCTTCCTTCATTTTATGAATGCCCAAACTCTTGTATTGGCCACTCCTGAAGCTTTTACCATTTCTCTGATGGGTTAATTAATTGATTCTTTTTTGAGTCTAATGATAGCCTCCTTGCATAGAAGCTTCTTTGTACCAAATGTTATGAGTTTGACTGATCAGCTACCAAATGAACCAGACCTGCCCATGCAACTGCCACTCCCCCCAAAAATGTATGTGTGTGTGTGTGTGTGCGTGTGCGTGTGTGTGTGAAATGGCTATAATTCTGGAATGGTTAGTAATCTGATTTATAATGTAATAAATATTATTATATTGTTTAGTCACCAGTTTAATGCCACTTATATTTTTTTTTCTTTTTTTTTCAAAGATTTCCAAAATCAAAACAATCTTGAATTACTTACAAGCATGCCATTTATCAGTATACATCATCAAATCAAAATA
>JAAGKR010012195.1:0-17108 GCA_011419295.1 Clarias macrocephalus
TTTTTTTTTAAGCCAAATACAAGAAGTCATCATTGTGTTTTTTATTCTTTCACTTTATTACTTGCAGGGCCCATGATGAGTCTGAAAGATGCATTTATGCAACTGAACCCAAACAAGCAGGTCAAGAACTGAACATCATTCATCTGTTAAATGTAAATACTACATGAGAAAATAAGAAAATGCATTATATTTCGTTACATATGCGTTCTGGTGCTGTCCCAAACCTTTCAGTACACTTTGAGCATATTCGTTAAAATGCTCTTGATGAAAAGAAGAACGTATCAAACCCCATCTCCTGGTTCGATCAGGAGCCAGCTGTGTGTATTCTTTTCCCATGATGGTTGAAGACTTTTCTTTCACCCTATAGTTCAATTTCAACTACAGTAAAATTGTCTGTTTGTAACTCATTGGTTAATTCAGACCAGATGCATTTCAGTGTTTAAGTTTTGAGTGTTTAAACATTTCTGTCTATCCTTAGCTGTACGGTTTATAATGTTGTAGCATGTAAAAGCGCGGTAGATATCCTGTATATCAGAGTGAATTTAATGCTAAATGTAATTCTCAGTATTGGAGAGCTGCTCTGTTCGAGCGCCTGAGAGGGAAAAGGATTTTTTTATTTTTTATAGGTCTTAAAAAAAAAAAAAAAAAATATATATATATATATATATATATATATATATATATATATATATATATATTATTTGTTAATGTTGTTTGATTATCAATTAAATGATTATCAGGTTGAAATTTTGGCTAATAAAGTAATGACAGTTGTGTATGCCTTTTTGTTTTTTTTTTGTTGCAGTACTTATTTATAATTAATTAGTCTTTTGCTGCTACTCTGATTAGTTTTCTCTTTCCTAAATTGGTCACCTAGCGGATCCCCTCCTCTCTATGGTTTTATTCGTTTAGTGCATTAACAATGGTCATTATCGTAAAGCAGCTTTACAGAAAAAAAAATTCTACTCTCACTCATTGTCTATACCACTTAATCCTGTATACAGGGTCGCGGGGTCCTGGAGCCTATCCCAGGAGACTTGGGGCATGAGACATGGTACACCTTGAACAGGGTGCTAATCCTTCACAAGGTACACATACACATACACTGGCCAATTTGGGAACACCAATAAGCCTAATCTGCATGTATTTGGACTGTGGGAGGAAACCCACCAAGCACATGCAAATTCCATGCACACAGACCCCGAGGTGGGAATTGAACCCGGACCCTGGAGACGAAAGGCTACAGTGGTAATCGCTAATCCCACCATGGCGCCTATATTTTATAAATCAATTTTATTTGTATAGCGGATGTAACCAGCAGCATGGTGGTGTAGTGGTTAGCACAGTGACCTCGCACCTCCAGGGTATAGGGTTTAGTTCAAATAGATTTAGTTCATCATTTGGGTGACACCGGTTAGAGAGACCATAAATAAATATCTTGTATAACTGTACGGTCAAAAGTGCCACTGTATAACATAGTTAATTTGATTAGACTAATTTTTGGAGACAATTCATAAATCAGAAGGACCTAGAGTAATACAGTATGTTATGTTATCCCAGTATCTGTATATATACAGTATAGTAGTCACAAATATTGTGTAGCAGTGATTCAAATCTGCTTTTTCTTTTTATTACTATATGTACCAGGTATATGTATATGTTGGTGTAGTGGTTAGCACTGTCGCCCTGTACATTTAGGGTCTGGGTTCGATTCCCGGCCAGGTTCGATTCCCGTCTCTGCGTGCAGAGTTTGCATGTTCTCCCCCTGCTTGGTGGGTTTTGTCCGGGTACTCCGGTTTCCTTCCACAATCCAAAGACATGTAGGTTAGGCTAATTGGCGTTCCCAAATTGCCTGTAGTGTGTGAATGAGTGTGTGTGTGCCTTGTGATGGATTGCCACCCTGTCCAGTGTGTACCCCACCTTGTGCCCCAAGCCTCCTGGGATAGGCTCCAGGTCCCCGCGACCCAGAATACAGGATAAAGCGGTATAGACGATGAGTAAGTGAATGAGTACCAGTGCTTTTGTTCACACTTTTTATAAAAAATGTACAGCACCATCTGTTGAATTTTGGAGTGAACGAAATATTTTACTTGTTACCATGAGGTGCGCGGAATGAAGTTCTTTATTAAGTAGATTTTATTAAGTAGAATCGCACACTCATATTAAGCGTGTATTAAAAATGTACAGCGCCATCTGTTGAATTTTGAGAAGAATTAATGATTTTTTCAAGGTTGATAATTTTTGATAAAAGGACATTTTTTTATTTAAATTTCACATTAGCATATCTTCTCTCCTTGCAGGTCGATTGCGATGAAACAAAGCCTATATGTTACCTCAAGCTTGGCCAAATACTCCTGTGAAAACCACATTAAAATTCGCTCAGTAGGTTTTTTGTGATGTGTGCACAAACAGACAGACAAACAAAAATTCCAAAAACCATCTTGATGTGTTCTTACATCACCACCAATTTTTTTTTCCTGCAAATATCGCTAATGTACAGATATGCCGACTTTAGAGTTTTATTTTAGAAATAAGAATAAGAACTTGACAGTTTTATTATAGATAGATGTCACAAAAGTGCATCATATCTCCACACATTTTCATCCCCTTCAGTGCGTTCCAAATCTCCCAGCATTTAACAAGTATCTTTAAAAATTCACCCACTCATAATTTAAGCAGGTATTAAACATTAGCAACGTAGGTGGTAAAATACATTCTCACTTAAAAGTCTAAAGAAATACATTTCTAGGTTAAATTTTTTCCTAAAGCTCACATTTTAGAATAAAAACGAAGACCACCCCTTCTCCTGTTTTTGCTCAGCATATTTCATCATCCTCTTCATCACTTTCTTTCCCCAACACATCCTTGATCTCTCTCTCGCAGTCCTCACATCCCTGTGTCCCACACCTTCCTAAGAGCACCAGTCCCTGACCGTTTATTCCTTCCATAGTCACTCCAGGAAGTCCCTCCTCCTTCCTAGAGGGCCATGTGGTGTCGGTTACCTTCCCCTGAAGAGGAAGGTTGATGGAGTAGATGCTGCCGTTAGCATCGGCCATGATGATATCTTCATAAGGTGGCGCATGACTGGCAGCCTCTTCCAAGCGAATACGAGCACGGCGCTTCATCTCAATCACCCTCTTGGTATAGGAGTTAAGGGTGAAGACAGCAGCGGCCATGCAGCAGCTGAATGAAATCCAAGCAAGACTGGAAGGAAAAAAAGTTGTGTGTGAGTGTTTAAGTCAAATGGAATTAAGACTAAAATGGAATGGGTCAAAAAGTGTTAGCACTTGCACCTCCATGGTCAGGGTTTGATTTCTGACCAGGTTTGATTCCCACTTTTGTGAGCATGGAGTTTGCATGTTCTCCCTGCACTTGGTGGGTTTCCTCCGGGTACTCCGGTTTCCTCCCACAGTCCAAAGACATGCAGATTAGGCTAATTGGTGTTGCAAAATTACCCGTAGTGTGTGAATGAGTGTGTGAGTGTGATGAATTGCCACCCTGTCCAGGGTGTACCCTGTCTTGTGCCCTAAGTCTTCCTTAGGATAAGCTCCAAGTCCCCCGCAACCCTGTGTACAGGATAAAGCGGTATAGACAATGAGACGAGATGAGATGGGACAAAAAGTTAAAGCTTACGCGAATGACCAGCCGTAGTCCCAGGTCTGCGGTCTCCAGTCTTTAGGACCGATGCTCACAGTCAGCTGAAATACTGTAGTGTACATCATATGTGCTACCATCCCCATCATTCCTGAAACAGCAACAATTTCATGAAATACATAAATAATTAAACCAGTATTATTCACATTCATTAAACTCTAAACCCCCCACCCCCCCCTAAACTTTTGGTTCTATAGTGTATGTTACTCTGCGCGCACAAAACCGTACCTGAGAAAACGGTGCAAATGGCAGCGAAGGCATTGATCTTGAGTGCATGCATCTCCTTTTTTAAGCAAAGTAACAGCAGCTCCATCCACATCATAAGGAATCCCATGGCTAGTAGAGTGATGTACATGAACTCGGAGAACAAGGAGAGCCAAAGAACTCCTAAAGATATAAAAACAATAAGAAAAACCCAGACATGTAGGCTTATTATAGACATTCTTTTTAATTATTGTTAAAAATGGCAGCACAGTGACCTAGTGGACATACAGATTAGGCTGATTGGCATTCCCAAAATGTCTGTAGTGTGTGAATGTTCGTGTGAGTGTTGACCGGAGGTCCTACAGTACCACAGTCGTACAAAGAGGAATAAGTACAAGGGTCACCATTGGCCTCCATGATCTGTAGCTGGACTACAGAGGTTCCCAGATAGATGGATGGACGGAGCGCTCTGGTTATTTAACGTTTCCCTGTAGAGAACCTAAGGATCTTTACTGACTAAAGAGGAGAGAAAGTTGGTCCAGCATACCATGCAGCCTCCTCCACTCAGAACAATGTCTTTCTATGCTCTTGTGTGGTTTTGTAAATGGTGTGGACTCCATTATCAGGTCAGGTCCTAGAGTACCTGTCATTTCATAGACAATTGAAATTCCCCATCTCAGCCAAAAAGGAAGCAGTCTCTCAAAGAGGTTTAGAGTCTACAAAGATGTGGTCTCATCCTTCCACTGGAGTTCCTTGAGACCTCCCTCAATAAGTCCTTGCAGCATGCTAAAGTGAAATCATTATCCCCGAAGACTGACATTTATCATCCACCACTGAAGTATAAAAAGAGTGGGAGAACTGCATACGCTGTAGCTTGAAGACTATTAACAAGTTTATAGTTGACCAGGGGGTTTATTGACCTAGCATCTGAACTATGAGGCTATTTGGTCAAGACAGGAATGTCACTCATTAACCCAACTGTTTAAGGTGACAAGGAGTTCCCCTAGGGACACCCGGAGCATAATACTGTATGTCATGCAACTCTATGAGATGAGTCTCTTCCTCATGGAGATTACTTAGAAGCTTGATGTTGCAGGAAGTCTGCATGGCTCCTTGGCCATCACAGGGGGACCTTTTTGAGCTTGTATAAAGCTCTCTCAAATCATCTCTCCCAGACCCAAGAGCGCTGACATCATCTTCAAAAACATTTTTCCAGTCAGTCCTAAAGTGGGTTGGTTCTTTAAAGCATTACAGAACACAATTATGATAATTACCAACTACCAACTACCTGACAGGAGGCTAACAGGGGTATAAATGAATGCTTATGACCACCAGATGACCACCAGCAGAACATGATAAGAAGTTTCTAAGTGAACTCTGGTTGTATGACCAGAAGATTTACATCAAATATTAATGTCATAGGTTTGAAAGTAGTGTTACATATCCGTTTACCTTGTGCTTCCCCAGGGGTCAATTCAATGAAACTCCGACATTTCTCTCCTGAAACAGAAACCTGGTTCAATCCTGGTTGAATTTAAAACCCATTTACATTGTATTTGATAAGTGACATTGTTGATAAACCATGTCTTACCATCACCATTATGCAATTTCTCACAAGAATGCCAGAAGCCAGTGTGAAAGTATCTAAGCATGTATTTGTCCTCTCCTGTTTCCCAGATATAGTGGACTGCATTGGCCAGCTTCTTCGCCTCCATCTGTGCTTGCTCCTCATTCTGCTTCGGGGACATTGTCACACTGGACTTTTTGGGATCTGGAGCTGCTAAGCTCTCTGTATTTGGGTTTGGAGTGGAGATAGAAGGGGGGGGGGGAATGTGTGGAACACATGCAGAATGGTTAACTTTTCTATGTCACATGGTCCAATTTGAACATTTTCTACTGTACTTGTATCGCCTGAGCAAACAGAAAGTTGCAGTTTTAAAAGAGCAGAATTATAGCTCGGTATCAAGCAGAGATAACATTACAGTTGCTGTAACCCAGTTCCAACTGTTTATGAACTGTCAAATGCATTATTAAGGCCTGGAAGGATTCAATTACTTGTCACATGTACCATGATTTTTTCACAGACAGGTTTAAGAGCCTTGCTCAAGGGCTCAATGGGCTACCAACCTTCCGGTCAGTGACCCAGTAAACCACAGCCTCAACAGTTTGAGTCACCACTGCCCCCACAAGTCAGACCACATGACCTTCATTCATGACAGCACTATTAACTGTCATGAATGAAGGTCATGTGGTCTGACAAGTCCAGACTGACCCTGCTCCAGAATAATGGGTGTATCAGGGTAAGAAGTGAAGGGCATTAAGGGATAATTTTCGCACGTGAACTGGCCACCACTTTGTGTGCCGTAATCAAAGATAAAGGCGCTCGAATGAAATATTAGTGTGTGATTTTTTTTTTTTTGTCCAGGCAGTCTAAGACACAGTGCTTAGACTCGCACAACAACAATCTGATTCTCTGAGAATCCCACTAGCTCCATTTTTGCCTAATTAACATCTGCATTTTTTAGATTGTATTTAGTCCTTCCTTCCTACCTTCCCTTCGTTCTTTCTCTCTCTCTCTCTCTACCTGTTTTCCCTTTTCCATCCTTGCTTCCTCTTATTTTCCTTCCTTCCTCTTATGTTTTTTTCTCTTTCTTTCTTTTCTTTCTTCTTTTTCTCCTTCCTCTAGATTTTCCCCTTTCAATACTTCCGTCCTCTCATCTTCCTTCCTTCCTTCATATCTTTCTTTCTTTTTTATTTCTGTCTCAGTCTTTCTTTCTTTTGTCTCAGTTGTCTTTCTTTCTTCTTCTTTTCTGTCCTCCCTTCCTTACTCTTTCTTTCTCTAGATTTTCCCTTTTCAATCCTTCCTTCCTCTCATTTTACTTTCTTTCTTTCTGTCTCAGTCTTTCTGTCCCCTCCTTCCTTCCTTCCTTCCTTCGCTTCCATAAAATCAGGGCGCAAACAAAATTAAAATTAAACTTTTAATACTCGCCTGTAAATAGGTATTTATCAGGTGATTGCGCATCATTACTACTAGTATAAAATAAAGGCCTGACTCACATCGCATCCAGTCAGCAGCTCCGCTTGCCATAAGAAGTGCTGGAAAAGACTCGTTGAGAATGGTCCAATCACATGATCCCAAATATTTAAAAACAATATGATTCTCTAAGAACAAAAGTGGGAGGGTTCAGGGCGCACAGCGCTGTGCCCGAAGGATGATTTGAAAAGATCCAATCAGAGCTCAGCCTCAAGTCACATGCTTTTCAAAGATTTACGTGCCTACATAGACACTCGTTTGTCCGGCGCCCCGCGTACACGAACACAAATGAACGTAATACAGTTTAGATTTTTTTATTTTTATCACAAATAAATTATATTAAGAAATACAGCGGAATATTGTGACTAAATGACTTTTCATTATTAAAATTGGTAATTATTATGTTAAATAATTACATGTTAAAGTAGCATTCTTCTCTGCCTAACTTTAAGGGGGGCGGCGCCCCTGCGCCCCATATTGACCGGTCGCCACTGGTGTACATGTACACAAAAGGAACGCAATCAAATCAAACCACTTTACCTGGATTCCTTGTTTCATAAAATAACAAATACGCACAAAAGTAACCTTATATACATCAGTAGTATACACACACACACACACACACACACACACACACACACACACACACACACACACACACACACAGTTGATTGGTATAAAGCATAAGTGAGCAGAATTCATTTAGATCATATTGCTCTAATTTCTTTAATATCATCTAATCTTTAAATCTTAAATAAACATGTTTATCTGTGTGATAATCAGATTTGGTGACAATGATGTAATTTATAAACCAGTATCTTACACATAATTATTAAAATGTCATTGTAATGTGTGTGTTGAAGTTCGATGAAGATCTGTAACGTCTCATTCCACCTGCTCATCATGTTGTCTCTGTACGTAGCTACATAAATAAGAAAATGCTTTCCTTTCACGCAATGTGAATGCTTACCAGTGAAAAAGGGCCGGCTATCGTTCTGGCCACAGTTCTTCTTTTTCACCGGAGACAGGCAGAGCGGTTTCACTACTTTGTGCGTCCCCTCACACCAGTAAGAGGTGCAGAAGGCCAGTATGGAGAGAGTCAGGGCGAGGGAGGTCAGACAGAGGGACAGCAAGGAGCGGCTGCGTCTGGACGTGCGTTTCAGCATGACAACGGAAATAAAAGGAGGTGAATACGGGAAAGGATGAAATAAACTAGAAGAAGAAAAGTGTTACAGATGAGGTGATATGAGAGGAGTGTATTATTTCTAACAAAGGAGGAGGAAGAGCAGGAGGAGGAGCGGTCTGAAGATTGGAGAGAGAAGGATTAAGGAATAATCTCAGTTTCAACGTACAACCTGCAAATCTGTAGAAGAAAAAACAACGGATTTAGAGAGTGAGGACAAGAAGAGACAGATGTGCTGAGATAGTAACAGACTTTTCTAAATAAACATCCTTCAGAAATAATATAACACAGTGCTGTGCAAAAGTCTTTATCCCACCTCATTTCTTTCATAGTAAATTGTTGATTAAATGAAAAAAATGGAAGGAACAATTAGTTGTTTATGTAACAGCCTCAGCAGCTGTTACATTTCCCCTCTTGTCTGTTCCAACCTCTCAGCATTCAGCATCAGCAGTATATTAATCATCTAATCTGCGCTGCCTCTCCCTGGGTCATTCCTTTAGAGCAATGGTGACTTAAACAGTTAAGGCTGTAGGTTACTGGGTTTCTGATTCGAAGGTCGGCGGTTCGAGCCGCAGTACCGTCAAGTTGCCACTGTTGGGCCCTTGAGCAAGGCCCATAACCATATCTGCTTCAGGGGCGCTGTATTCTGGCTAACCAGTGTGTTAAGGCTCCAAGGAATTAACCGGACGGTCCAGGGTTCGAGCCCCAGCTCCACCAGGTTGGCACTGTTGGGCCCTTGAACAAGGCTCTGACCCCAGCCTACTAATTAAACTGGGATGTGCGAAGAATAAAGAAATTCAGGAGAAACCCATCAAGTATGGAGAGAATACGCAAACCCTCCGAAGAGGACCATTTGAGCCGCACAAAAACTTGGTACAGGGTTTACGCCGGATCCCCTTCCTGTCACAACCCTTCCATTTTTCTGGGCTTGGGGTTTGGGCATCGAGTAGGAATCGAACCCGGGCCTTTCACGTGGCAGGCGAGAAACCTACCACAGAGGCACCAATGCCCACACTTCTTCTAAAATCATCAATGGAAAGAATATGTTTTATCTGGAAAAGGCACTGATCTGATACTCAGCTTCTGATTCTATAGGATTATTATGATTAATAATTTTTTCAATTTTCTTGCTTTTACTGCCTTTACTATGCATTCACCATCATTTTTTATTTGAATTCTTTACAAAGATTGACATCTTCCTTCTTTTCTCTCATGAGTGACCGCTTTCCTTGAGAGATTAAGGTTTTAGGCGATTCATGTGTTTAGCACATGTCTCTGTCATGAATTCTGTTTAATCCTAATAGGTCAGATTAAAAGTAAATCTACTCTGAATCTTTTACTGCTTTAAGCCTAGGGTGTTTGGCTGTCAGAAGAGGAAGCTGAAGCAAAAGATGAAATGTCAGAATTCTGACTAGCATATAGAAAAGTTTGAGCTCTCTCACAATTCCAGTCCTGGAACATGCAGAAAACTCCATAGATGTGATGTACTGGTGATTCAGTATATTCAGTCAGCTGACTTGCCTCATAACGTTGCTGAGTCTAGACCTGAGCAACTGAAGCAACCCCAGGTCATAACACTGTCTCCAGAGGCTTGTACAGTGGACACTATGCATGCTGAGTGCATCGCTTCATGTGCTTCCCTTCTTACCCTGACACGCCCATCACTCTGGAATAGGCTCAATCTGGACACATCAGACCACATGACCTTTTTCCATTGTCCAAGTCCACAGTCCAGTCCATTGTCAAGTTTTTTTTCCCCTGAGGAGCCTCACTAACAAGTGGTTTTCCTACAGACACACAGCTGTTTAGACCCAATCCTGTGAGTTCTCATCACATTGTATGTGAAAATGTTCTTACTGTCTCTCAGCCAAAACATGGTATTGGTGCTAAAAATTGTCTCACCTAGAGTAGGTGAAAAAGTAAATTTTCAGTTAGGATCATATAACACCATTTTTCATAATACTTAACGCTTTCTATCTCCCCATCCATGCTTAGTTTTTTCGTGAATATTTATACACATTAATATTTTTATCAGATCAAAAGAAACACATTTGTTCAATACAGTTTCATGCCCTTTTATGTCTGTAGTGTCCGGAACTTTTTTGAATTTTCAAATCTTTCAAAAATCTTAACCGTCACTCAGATGAAACTTGGCCGATTTAGATTCAACATGAAAAGGACATTCAAAAATGCAGTATTGTTATATATCAACATGAAAACAAACAAAGAAATATGAATAATTTGCATTTTTAATTATGATTGTTTGATGTGAGACAGTATAATGCTAAAAAATAGTAATTTTGGGGGCATCATCTCTCCATAACAGCTGAAGTCAACCACTTAAAATTTTCAGGAAGCCTGAAAATTGACTGGTCACTTCCATGTTCAGAGGTAGCTTCTTTTGCTGTATTATATGTATAACATAAAAAAAAAAACAATTCTGTGTGTTCTGTTCTGTCACCTAGGTGGTGGAACAAACTTCCTCTACAAGTCTCTGGCAATCTTTAAACAATGACCTGTTTCCTGTTTATTTGGGTTAATCCCCCCCCCCCCCAAAAAAAAAAACCTTTGCAACAGTGTTTGACTTAGGGTACTTAGTTACAATAGTAATCTAGTAACCCAGTATGATTCTTGCATGTCCAGTCCAAAGACATGTAGAGTACACTAATTGGTGTTTCCAAATTGCTTGTAGTGTGTGAATGTTGAAGGGAGGTCCTACCACAGTTGTACAAAATGGTAATGAATACACCACAATGGCCACCATTGATTTGGCCTTCGTGGTCCCTAGTTGAACTACAAAGGATCCTAGTTGGATATACCGAGTGTGAGGATCTATCCAATGATGGAAACTGCAAAGCACTTTTGTGAGTCGCTCTGGATAAGAGCATCTGCCAAATGCCTAAATGTAACGTAAATGTAAATGGCTGACTATTAAACAGTGGTAAAGCACTCGCCCTATCATCCTAAGATCGCGAGTTCGATTCCCAGGTGGTGCTGTAACCTCTCGCAGCCAGAGGTCTAGAGAGAACTGATTGGCCAAGCTCTCTCAGAAGGAAGGGATAAGAGGTACTTAGTGCTCCCACATTAATAACGGTTCTACAGCCAATCAGGGGCGTCTGTGAAGCGGAAGAAGCGGATAGCGCTGTCCTCCGTGTGTTACTCCGCTCCCAATGGTGGGTGAGTGAGCAGTTTGAAAAGATGCGGTCAGCTGGCATCACGCGATTTGGGAGGAAACACGTCATAGTCTCCCATCCACACCCCCCAAAAAAGCAATTCCAGGCATTTCAGTAATCTCCTTGGTTTTCTTTGCATAATGCAGGATAATAATTTTAAGCGGCCAGTGGTTCTCACATGCTAAACTGATTTGTTCATTTGTAGTATTTTTTACAAATATGCAAACATTATTGTACCTGCTTAACAAGAACCTAAAAGCCACTTAAGGTATTTAAGATTTACTAAATTTGAATTTCCTTTGTTTTTTTCTGTCAAAATCAGATGCGATTGCCTGGCTGCTGTTCACAGTAATCTTATCTAAATCCTGGGAAGTAGATGATGATGAGAAACATGTACTGCTACTACTAATATCTAATTCAGTCCCACAATACAATACAATACAAATGATAAACACTCCACTAACACATCCGTTTTTGTGAGTACTGATTACTGATTATTGCCCAGAAATTGCAAAGAACCTACCTTTTTGGAAGACGCGACCCAGATTACACATCTCCCATCATCCGTCATGCGGTCTCGCTCTCCGCTCTGTCACTGTGTTTTCTTTTCTTCTACTTCAGCCTCAAACCCACTCGGATGCCTCTAATCCATTTTTTAAGACCATCTGTTCCTTTGCTCTCGTCTGCATCCTCATCTTCTCTATCATCCTTTCCCTCCAACCACCCCTTCAGGTCTCAGTCTCTGGTGCTGGCATTTATTATCCTTATTATTGTTATTATAAAAAGTTGTGTTACTTCACAAGTACAAGACTTTCTTTTTAATTTATCTCATCATTTGATTGCGTTTACCTTTTAAGAGAAATATTAAGAAGTTGATTAATCAAATACAAGCTGCATTAAAACAAAGACAAACAAGGACAGACTTATGGGAAGATGAAGCAACGTTCTATCAAGTGGTTCGATAAGACCACTTTAAGTTTTAAGTTTTAGGTCTATTTGTATTTGTACACTGAAATATTTGTTGTGAAGCTCAGGTCCTCAGATAACAGCTATGATAGTAGATGTGAGAAAAAGCAGGAAGGAGATAAGATTCTTCCTCATCAAGTTTAAAAGTCTTCATGGAGCTTAATTTTGCGCAGGAACAACGTCACTCTGGAACATCACACCAAGTGTGCTTCAAGTGTGCTGTTGTGGCAACAGATTGGAGAAAAAACACATATGGGTGTGATGATCAGGGGTGCACATACGTTTGGCCTGCCTCAAGACTTTCTCACAGTACGTGCTGTACGTACGGCCAACCTTTCAGACAGAAACTGTAGGAAAACTAGCGAAAAGAAAGGCCAAGAGTTGACTTCATATCTTTCTATACTTTATTTGTCCAGTGTACACATTCACAAGAAACGACACTCATAATAGAATAAATATATATAATTCATTTACCGTTCAAAATACGACTTGTATTTACAGCGCAGCACTCTTTCGAATTTCCTTTTGTTATAGTGATGTGAAACAATGCTGTATGTCAGGCATTGATGTGGATAGGCTTACAAAAATCCAAATAAATAATTAAATACATAAATAAATGAATAAATAAATAAATAAATACATATACTGTATAAAGCTTTAGATAGATAGATAGATAGATAGATAGATAGATAGATAGATATGTCTCAGTGACAAAATACAGGTCTTTTTTTTTTCCTTTTTACATTTTAGTACAATATTCAATACTTATCTGAAAATTTACTTTGTGTTGCTCGTTCAGTCGACTAACATCACATCACAGAATGATCAGGTTTTAGGACTGATTACTTTGCTCGATAGGTAGACTTACTCCATAGCTGTACAGTCAGATGTAAGTTGTACTTTGGGTGTCATCACCTACTCAGACACCCTTGTGTAAAAAAAACAAAAAAACAATTATTTGTTTATCTGTTACTTGTACTTTACAGCACAGTGAAATGATTTTGATGACTTTGTGACACTACTGCCCTTTACAAATAAGGTGACACAAATCTAATGAAAGCAAGATTCTTCAGTAAAAAGAAATAAGGCTGACAAACATCTTTTGACCAAACAACTTGGTTTCATTAAAGCATGAGATATTCACCTTGTTTTTACTCAATAAACCAGAACAGATGGATAAATTGAACATATATATATATCGTATTTACTGTAAGAGAATATGATCCTTAAATCACATTTTGAGAATGTACTTCGAACAGCCTGACTTACAACTTACATTTGACTATAAAGCATGTGACAAGATACTATCATGGCTCTAGAAATTATTAATAAGGTGTGACATCTGTGTGTACAGTGATTTGTGACATACCATGTTATTCTGCGGTCATAAAGTGAAGAACCAGTCTGGCAACAACATTCAGGTCGGCTATGCTATTTGAAACCATGCACAATTGGTACCAAGTGGCTCAAATATACTAAGAAAATCTCCCCCAAACCCCCATGACACCACCATGACCAGCCTGAACCAGTGATACAAGGAAGAATGGATCCAACCTTTCATGCCGAATTCTGACACTACCATACACAAACAGTATCAGACTAGGCAATGTTCCCCCAACCCCCATCATCTATTGTCCAATTTTGGTGAGCCCATGAAGAATTGGTGTGGTCTTCTGCTGCTGTAGCCAAACTGCTTCATCATTCAATGTGTTGTGTGTTCAGAGATGCGCTTTGGTTGTAACGAGATGTTATTTGAGTTGCTGTTGCCTTTCTATCAGCTCGAACCAATCTGGCCATTCAATAAAACATTTTTATCTAGAGTGAAAATCACATTAGACCAGCAGTTTCGGTAATACTCAGTCTGGCACCAACAACCGTGCCACATTTAAAGTCACTTAAATCACTTTTCTTCCCCATTCTGATGCTCGGTCTGATCTTCAGCACTTTCTAACTCCATGGTCATTCCTGATTTCTCTTTTTTTCTACATTTCTGCAAATCGACACTGAAGGCGCCTAAAATATGCACTTGAGCAGTTGATATTGAGATGCATCTGCTACTGATGCTCTTGTAAAGCCTTCATAACGGCTCTAATCTGAGGTGCCGATTGTTACTTGGCGATTTCTGAGGCTGGTAACTCTAAATGAACTACTTACTTATAGAAGCTGAGAACCTGGCGCTCCTCACCATACAGAGTTCAGTATCTATTAAAACGTAATATTTACTGTAGCAGTTCAGTGGGCAGGCTTGGGTTTAAAAGGGATTTGCTCCAACACAGGTAAAAACAAAAGAGGCATGAGCCACCTACGAAGTCTATGAACCATCTACAATTCACCTTTAAACAAAGTATAAACTTCTATGATTACATTTCAAGAGTTTGAGTATAAGTGCCAGCTTATATTTCTTTCAAAACGTCTCTTGATTTTGCCATGATATCAAACTTTAAATGAAATTTTACAACACGGGATCAAATTTGAGAATTGCCAGAAGGCTGCATTACTTTCTGTGCTTTAGAAACTTCATGGGTTCTTCACGGTTTTCTATTGTTTGATGTGTAAACGTTTGATATGTCATTCATATATCAAAAGGCATTTAGCTGACCCTGTACAACAACTTCCTGACTTCATCCTGCCCTTATTAAGGAATATTGGCACCATTCAGGTGAACGAAGAGAGCTTTTGTCCAATGCATTTTACATTTCTAGAGTTATAATAATAATAATAATAATAATAATAATAATAATAATAATAATAATAAAGTAAAACAAAGTGAAATTCAATCTGGGAATGACTTCATGGATTCTGGTTATTGATGTACCAGATTAAATTATTAAAACAAAAAGTATTAATATAAATAAAAAAATAGAATTTGCACTGGTACTCTTTAGATATGTCATTAATGCCGTAGTAGAACACTAGATGAGAAAGACCAACAACAATAAACCATGTTCAATAACTTCCAGACAACCACTGTGGACACAAAAAAGGCTACACGTGAAGCATATTGCTGCTTATGGATTTTAAATACCATCACAATATGCCCAGCAAGCTTTAAGCTGGCATTTGATAAGGGAATGCATGAAGGGAAAAATAGATGTCTGAAGTTGGAACACTCCCCATTAAGACATCCCATAGTGCTAGGTTGTAACATTCTGTATATCCTTTTAAGGCAGGACCAAACTAAAGAAGGTGGTGTCAGGTACTACTAGAAGCTTTAGGCATGCAAGAGAAATGCATATTAAAAAAAATAAATATATATGCTTGATGCTCTTCAAAAAATATCCAAACATTGCTATTCGAAATGGTCCACCCATGGGATGTTGGTTTAGGATGAAGCCAAAACAAGCAAGCGAGAAGCAACACAAAAGCAACAGATGAAAAGAGAGTAAGCAGGGGAATGAACAGAGCGCTGTGAGGAAAGGATTGACGACTGTTACACCTACAATGACAACTTCTACCCACAAAACGTTATCTAATCCCAATGGCCTTAAGAAGACACTTAATTCCCTCTCTATATGAGAGAGTCGAAATCCACCAACGAGGCTCCTTCCTCCAAGAAATTACTAGATGATTTTTTGGAGTCTTCGGTGGCCAGAGATGAGGATACAGCACCTGGGGATGAAAGCAGGAACATGAGTGTTTGAACTAAAAATACACAAATATATATAAAAGGTCGCTTAGGTGAATGAATTTGATATGTGTTGATATGTGTTGTGATTCTCCATCATGATTTTATAAATTTTCCAGTTTAATTGAATTTTTTTTCTACAATTTTAAACAAGAATCCTGTCACCCCGGGTGAGATACTGTGTAAATACTGTAGTTTAGAGTGCACCACCTGCAGGATCATAGAGGAACTGCAACATTTTACCACTCCAAAAAAGCTTTGGAGTTTGGAGTCAGTGTGGGAACACTATACATTATGTTCTCTACATTATTTAACATGTTCATTTATACGATACATAATAAGATAAGCCTGCATTAATCAGTGTTCATACCATTAGTGAGTACTCAGGATTAATAAAAAGATGGAATATTTACATCAGCAGACCAGATTCCTTCAAGTTATCAACCTAGGAACAGTGCTGTAAATAAATCTTATTTTTAAAAGTTTTTCTTTTTTAAGTGTCACATGATGTCACATTCATGGTTCTGTTCTTTACTAGGGATGTTAATAAGTAATCATTCATCAGTTAATTGCTGTTAAAAATTTAACCATGTAAAAAATGTACTAACCTGCAATGTTCATCATATTTCTCAGTTGCTTATATAAACAAGGAAAAATTACTTTATATTATACACATATATAAAATGTATACACAATTCTGGAAACAAAAACCATTTATAAATATTTGAATACTATATATTATTAATATTATATTATTATATACAGTACAGATCAAAAGTTTGGACACACCTTCTCATTCAGAGAGTTTGAATTAGTTATTATGGCAAGAAAAAAGCAGCTAAGTGAAGAAAAACGAGTGGCCATCATTGCTTTAAGAAATGAAGGTCAGTCAGTCCGAAAAATTGGGAAAACTTTGAAAGTGTCCCCAAGTGCAGTCACAAAAACCATCAAGCGCTACAAAGAAACTGGCTCACATGCGGACCGCCCCAGGAAAGGAAGAACAAGAGTCACCTCTGCTGCGGAGGATAAGTTCATCCGAGTCACCAGCCTCAGAAATCGCAGGTTAACAGCAGCTCAGATCAGAGAGCAGGTCAATGCCACACAGAGTTCTAGCAGCAGACACATCTCTAGAACAACTGTTAAGAGGAGACTGTGTGAATCAGGCCTTCATGGTAGAATATCTGCTAGGAAACCACTGCTAAGGACAGGCAACAAGCAGAAGAGACGCGTTTGGGCTAAAGAACACAATAAAGAACACAATAAAGAAAA